>JARKHS020008466.1:0-154448 GCA_030143305.2 Amblyomma americanum
CGCAACCATTGAAATAAAAAGCCTCAGCCTTCTTCTCAGGAATGAGAAATTAACTGCGGTGTATCCTGTACTAAAGGAAGCCAGTGAGTTAAGGTTTACAGTTTTTCAAGTACCCCTGCTTCCCTTAAAAAGCTAGAAACGGAATGTATGTTAACATTGGCGTTATCGTTTGGGAGCAGTGCTGGATGAAAGGGAATGCATTCATTATAAAATTGAGTAAAATACTTTTTTCTTAGTGTTTCCAGTTGCACACATGAAAATAAAATGTCATTAACCGTAAGATTGTCTCCGCATTCGCAAATAGGCTTGTCTTGCTTTGTTAGCAGGAAGGTGTGTGTAAGCTGCGTGTCACCTATCCGGAGACGGCATAAAATCACTTCCTTAAAACGTTCCTGGTGGACACATGATTAAATTCACCTAAAACTTGCTTTACCTAGTGTAGTTTATTACTCACTTTGCCGTTCCATTCCGACTGCTATTTTTCTTTTATTTACGCTGTGCTAAATTTATGCAATCCGTAAAAGGTGTATTTTGTTTTTTATTTACTTTCCACGAGCTTTAGCAGCGCAGAAATCTGCCCTCTAGTTGCCTCGTATTCCGAAATAACTGGGAACCCAGCAGAATTTTAAGTTTTGTCCTCCAGTTGTGGCTGTTACTATCTTGTGTTTGATGTAACCAAGAATCGGAGTAACTGCATTTCTAGAGTGCAAAGCTGTAAGTATTCTGAGGGAGTCTGTGTAAGTAGTACTGTTGATAAGGTTCACGTTTTCTATTTTTTCTACGGCCACACTCACTGCGTAACATTCTGAAGTGAAGATGGATGAGCACTGTGGAAGTCGTACTGTTTTTTGCGACTTCCCTCGAACCACTGCGCTCCCTACGTAAGCGTCTGTTTTTGAACCATCTGTAGAAAACTGCGTAAAGCTACTGTATTTTTCTTCGAGTGCAAGGAATTCTTGTATTATATGTTGTTGCGGAGTTTGTTTTTTATGGAACTGCGTAAGAGTGAGATTACAGATTGCAGGAAAATTGCACCATGGAGGCAGTGGATCTCGTCTCGGAGCAATGTTAGGTAGGACATCTATTACGCCAAGGATTTATTAATAATATTAATTGGTTTTGGGGGAATGGAAATGGCGCAGTATCTGTCTCATATATTGTTGGACACCTGAACCGCGCCGTAAGGGAAGGGATAAAGGATAGAGTGAAAGAAGAAAGGAAGAGAGAGGTGCCGTAGTGGAGGGCTCCGGAATAATTTCGACCACCTGGGGATCTTTAACGTGCGCTGACATCGCACAGCACACCTGCGCCTTAGCGTTTTTCCTCCATAAAAACGCAGATGCCGCGGTCGGGTTCGAACCCGGGAACTCCGGATCAGTAGTCGAGCGCCCTAACTACTGAGCCACCGCGGCTGGTCCTGAGGATTTGGCACATCTCTTTTTGGTACATCTCATTTCTTGTTAAACATGTGCTAGAGGGGCACTTTGTGACTATTAGGTAACATAGGTGTTTGGGCAGTGAACGGATTTTTAAAATGTGTGAACATGTGAGCATGGTTCTTCTATCTGTGACAGTTCGTTGATTTCTACATATAGCCTATTTATATGTGACGTTCTCTAAGCACCATAGGAAAGACGCTAACCTAAACTCTGTATTTGTTCTAGTCGTTTTAGGTATGAAGCTCCCGCTGATCTATAAAAAATACATCCATAGTCTAAGGTGGAGCGTACCACTGAGCGATAAATTTGTAAAAGACATGTCCGATCCCCACCCCAACGTTTACGTGACAGTAATTTGAGTAGATTCAGTTACCCGGAGCATTTCTTTTTTTTTCAGTGCGTTTATGAGGGAAGAAATTGAGTTTTTTGTCATAAGGTATCCCTAGAAATTTATGCTCATTATTAACGGGTATCTGTGTTCTGTTCAGATGTATAAATGGGTCGGCTTGTATGCCTCGTTTCAGCGAGAAAAGGATGGCTACAGGTCTCTGTGTGGAAAACTGGAAACGGTTATGACCTGCCTATGTCACTAGTTTATTCATTGTCAACTGTATTTGCGTCTAGCATGTTGCTACATTTGAGGATGTGCAGGCTATTAGAAAATCATCAACGTAGACTCAATACAGGATGGACTTTGAGATTATTTTACTTATGAAATTTATTTTTATAATAAACAATGCCGTGCTTAAATTACACCCCTGACGAACCCCGTTCTCTTGAACGAAGCTACTGGATAGGGTTGCTCCCAGGCGTACTTGAAATGAACGGTCGGAAAGGAAGTCAGTGAGGCAGTTTACAATCCTGCAGTGGATACCTATGCCGCCCAGGTCGCGGAGGATCCCAAACCTCCTGGTTGTATCATACGCTTTCTTTATATCGAAGAAAACGGCAATGCAGTGCTTTTTGTGTTCCAAAGATTCTCTTATTGTGTTTTCGAGCCGAACTAAATGGTCTGTTATTGAGCACCCTTTTTTATAACCGCATTGATGGACATCAAGAAGTTCGCGGGATTCAAGGACCAATGTTAATCTTATATTAAGGACACTTTCGAAAGATTTCGCGAGCCAACTTGTGAGGGCTATAGGCCTATAGCTACTTAGAGAAGTTGGTGGTTTTCCAGGTTTCAGGGAAGGCAATATGATGGCTTTCTTCCAATCGTTAGGTATTTTTCCTTCTGTGAATATTTTGTTAAAGAAGTTCAAGAGTGCCTCATTGACAGGCTGGGAAAGATGGGCAAGCATTTGATATTGCATCTGGTCGGGTCTTGGAGCAGTTTTTTTTGCCGGCAGGCAGTACAGCATTGATTTCTTGGAGAGTAATTAAATTGTTGTATGTTTGTTTGCACCTCCACTTGTTGAAAGTCTGTTTTTCGGCAATAGTTTTGTATTTCATGAAGGACTACGCATAGTGAGATGAACTAGAAACTGCAGCGAAGTGTTCCGCCAAAATGTCTGCCTGTTCCCCTGTGCTTGTTTGTATGCCAGGTGTTGTCAGAAGAGGACTCGTGAACGATGAGAAGTTGCCATTAAATTTCCGAATCTGTTCCGACATCTTTGATGTTATTTGACAGCTTCTAGATGAAATGTAACTCTGCCCTGAAGGTTTCTCGGCACTGCGACGGACGTACTAAGCTTTTGCTCTTGCCTTTTTAGAACGTATGAGGTTCTCATGTATAGGGTACCTGCAAAATTTTCCCCAAGTTCTATTTGGTTGCTGTTTTTTTTGCTTCCTTGCATTGCTTTCTCCACTCAACTTTGTGTTTTTGCCGCACCACTCCTGAAGACTGAGGAATAGCTAAGTGTGTGGCACTAATTATACCATTCATGAACATTTCGTTTATCTCATCGATGCTGAGGTCTTCTAAATCTATATCGTCTAAATTGGATTGTGCTCTAAAAATTTCCCACTCTGCTAAATGCAGCTTCCAAAGTCGCAGTTTAGTTTGGATGATATCTGGTGCAGATGCTAAACGGACTAATACAGGAAGGTGTTCGCTGCCATATGAGTTGTCGATAACGTCCCATTTAAAATCGTTAAAAACAGATGGAGAACTAAAAGACAAATCTAAACAGCTCATTTTACCCGATGTTGGAGAGCAGTATGTGGTCTTTTCCATGTTTAAAAGACATATATTGTTTGTGAGAATTAAATCTTCGATTGTTTGCCCCCTAAAGTCTAAGCGCTGGCTTCGCCAAAAAGAGAGTGAGCGTTAAAATCCCCAACTAGCAGATATGGCTCGGGAAGTCCATCTATCAGTTCTTGTAGGTACTTGACTCTTAATGTAAAGTGTGGATGAATGTATACGGAACAGATTGTTAGTGTTTTGTAGCTGACAACGCTGACTGCTACCGCCTCAAGTTTTGTATTGAGCTTGATTTCTTGAGCATGGACGCCGCTTTGAACAACAATCGCGACGCCTCCCGAGAAACCATTTGCCTGCTCTCGATCGCGTTTAAAGTTTTATAATGTTTTAGGATATGCACATGTTGTGGACCAAGATTTGTCTCCTGAAGACATAAAACTATGGGTAACATTGACCCTAAAATTTGTGTTATGTCAATTTAAATCCGCATAACTCCTCTGCAATAGCACTGAATTAAAAAGCCATGATTATGTTTTTCAGAGGAAATGAAGGGGATTTACTTATGTGGTGGGCCCGTTATCACAGGCTTGTGTTTTTTCCGCTCAAGAGAGCTGTCGCGCCGCTGTAATGGAGGCGGTGTGGGTGTTGTATCCGTCACCTCAACAGAGGTGCTGGAGGACCGCGGGGGGGGGGGGGGGGCGGTTGTGTTAGTTTCAGGCCTCTCCCGACGGGGGGAGGTCCTGCTGGATGCCGACCCATGGACCGGCGCTGCCTGCTTTGAGGGTGGTAGAGCGACCTTCGCTGTCCCTGCCTGGGGCGTGGATAGCCCTGCCATAGGCTCTGTGAAAACGGCCTCGTCAGGTGCCGCAGTGCCCTGTGGTGCTACGCCCCCGCGCACCACATCAGGGAAGTTGGGTTTTGCTGGGAAAGAGAATGTGTTGCAAAGCGCAAAACGCCTACTTGCTTCTTTGAATGAATTGTTTTCCTTTGTTTTTGTGGTAATTATTTCTTTTTCTTTTTTCCAAGATGGACACGCCCTGGAGTACGCAGCATCGTATCCTTCGCAGTTTGCGCAGCGCAGTGCTGCGTCACATTCTTCGGAATGGTGGTCTTTCGAAGCGCATATCGCACAGGTTTTTTGGCCACGGCTCACAAAGTTGCCGCGGCCAAACTTTTGACAATTGAAACATGGCGGTGATTGGGTATATAATGCCTGACGTTGACTTTCAAGTATGCAACTTCGATCGTTTCGGGTACAGTACTAGGGTTAAATGTGAGGACCATGTGTCTGGTATCTTTTTCTTTGTTATCCAGAATTTTGAGTCGGTGAGCGTCGATAACATTCTGGTCGGTGAGCCCTTGAAGCATTTCGGCTTCTGTGAGATGGATAAAGTCAGATTCAGAGATTACACCTCGGACTGTGTTTAGAGATCGGTGGGGTGTTACAGAGACAAAGATGTCCCCTATGGGCGCAATGTTTGAGAGTTTGGAAAACTGGATACTGTCGCGCAGTTCAAGAAGTCGCCGCTGGCCCTGTAAGAGACCTTGTAGCCAGGGCCCAAGGTATCCGTTAAGCATCTTGGCACAAGGAATAGGGATATTATTCTTGCTTGTCTTCCGTCTATTTCACTGTGGATTACGTGGAAATTTGAAAATGTTTGTCTCTTTTTTTGAGAAAAAATCAGCTGCTTCGTTCTGCCCTCGTTTTACAGAGCGATAAGGTTTGAATAAGGGGGAGCCATAAAAAAATTAGTTTTTCGGTCAGGGTGCCAGCCACCCACCACGGAGTCCAACAAGGGGACGGGACAGGAATTTTAAGCAAGTCCTGCCCACGCCAGCTTTACACCTCAACTATAACCAAATGTGACGCAACTCAGGGTAGTTGGTCAGACAAGGTTAACCCTCGCCGCCAGGAAAAAAAGGAAAAACCAAGTATTGACCAGCATATAGGAGAGTTGTGAGACAGAGATAGGAAAGTGAAAGATAGAGGAGAGGATAGGAAAAGGCGACTGCCGATTCCCCCCGGTCGGGTCAGGCCGGAGGTGCCGTCTGCAGGAAACTGGGGACAAAGTGGTGCGTTGAATCCGCCGGGGGGCCTTAAGGGTCCAAACGCTCGGCATCGGCTCAACCACCAGGATCCCCAGTTCCCCGGACACTGCGATGCCACGCATGGCTAGGCGCGGGTGCTCGGGTTCGTGGTGATGCGCGGTTCACCATCATCTCTCTGCGGGGATGTCCCTGCGGATGCTCGGGAACTCGTGGTGTCGCTACTCACCAACGCGTGCAAGTTGCAGACGTCCCCCTGCGGGGGGGGGGGGGGGGCATAGATTTAATGTTACTATTAATCAGATGATATGCGAGCAGTGCATCGTTATGATGAGAAATACATATGTACTGTCATTTCTTTGTATTTATTCCGTGTTCAAACGTCAGTCCAGTGAAGAGAACAGTTAATATCGGACTGAAGAATACGCAAATTACACTGATGGTTAATTACGCGGTATATGATGTAGTCATCTGCAAAAGGTTGATTGTTGAACATTTCAAGCTATAAGGTTGCTAACTTTAAAGCTACCAGGTATGTCATTAATATAGATTGGAAAAAGTTAAGGTGCCAGCACACAGCCTTGTGGCAAGCCCGATTCAAATGGAGAAGTGAAGGAGAAAGTTCCACTTATCGTGACAAACAGCGACAAAACAAGCAGCGAAAAGACAAGACAAAAACCAAGTGCTGATATTGGTCTGGTCTTTTCGCTGCTGAACGTGCCTCTCCTTCCCTCAGTTTTCTTGTTCGAGCTGGGCAGCGCGCATTGTCACTCTTGGCTGCTTTTGCGGATTAGGGAGCCTCGGCCATCAGCCGATTTTCTTAGCTGGAAAGCATGCTCGGCTTACTTCGCCACTTTGCTGCGTTATGCACCGCTATGGTCAGCTATACCTTTTTTTTGGTCCTCGTCAGCAGGCACAGCCTCTCATCTTGATTTCTCCTAGAAAGCGTTACTCCTTTCCTGCGCTACATTTCCTGTACATTCAGGCCCACACCTATTCTGGCTATGAGGTGGACCTTTTTTCAGTGCTCGCGTATTAGCTTTCAAGTTTTTGTTCATTATTATTATGTAACATCTCTTATTACAAATGTCGCGCAAACAATAGAATTGGCAAGAGTACCAGATTTATCAGAAAAAGGTCTAAAATTGCCTCTGATACAGAGTACTAAACGTACGTTTCAGCGTGCTAAGATTTCACTAGCAAGCGCACTAACATCAACTGTATACGCATTTTTTCATGGAACCTTAACGCTATGTTAATTTCTAGTTTTGTTGCTGTTACATCTTCTCAGTTATTAGAAAAATGATTCAATATGAAATGCTGCTTTCTTTCTAGATGTATATCTGCTGCAACGGTACGAAGACATCTAACTAGCATCGTACATATCTACGAAGTACGTTTGTTCCGCACAGTTTTATTCCGAGAAGGCAGAAAGAAATCATAGTTTCGAAAAAGAAAAGACACAAACTGACCAGGACCGTTTCCGCTTGTTAAGGCGAGATTCAGCTGTAGATGTTAATTTCTCTGTACTTTGCTGCACTTTGTTCTCGTGAATATGAAAGTGACCGCGCATCTGTGTAGTTCTAGGGTGGTCTTTTTAGACTTCCACACAGAGTCGTTTTTCTTGTAGGTCTCCTCCGCAATCCGCCTCTTTAGAAGCGCCGCTCCACCGATGATGCTCTCCTCAAGCGGCGCGTTTCGCAGCAGCTCCCTTCTGCAGACAGACCGTGCTGCAGTCCTCCGCTCTTCCTACACCTTCCTTCCTTCAATGATAACCGCCTTCCAGAAAGTTACCGTGGTGCGCCTTCCTGCACTCTCGCCTAACCATGTCTAGCCGTACTTCCCTTCCGCGGCAACCGTCCTCCTCCTTCCAGGGGTAGTTCTTATTCCCTTCAGGCGCTGCGTCCACACATGTGAAAGCGACCTAAGCATGCTCAAATAGTCATATACAAGGCGGATTTCAACCTTCAAATACCGCTCTCTTCTATTGCGACCCTCCCTGTCAACTTTGTGATGCCATCTCTTGCAGCTACAGCGAAAAGTGTTTGTAAAAAAAATACGAGATGGGCATCACGACGCATTTTGACGGAACGAGGAAATACCTTTTATTTTTGCGTGCTATCTTTTCAAACGGTCGTGAATGATGTAATTTATTGTTCGGAAGGTGTCAATAGGTTAATGTAGAAATGACACACTGTTTTTTCTTTTCATAGATGAAGAAAAAATGCTAAGGTTGGCATCCCGTTCTCTGTGAGGAAAAAAAGGAACATCTATTCTATTCTGTGGCCTGCCGGTTCCTTCCGCTGTTCCTGTCTTTGATCTTGCTGGTTGGAGGGTTGTTTGGTTGTTTGGTTGGTTGGTCGGTTGGTTGATTGGTTAGCCTCAAACAATGCTAGCACATACCCACTGCTAGTGAGTGGCCAAGACACCGGCGGGTAATTGCTGGATACAGGAACGTTTTGACGGCAAAAGAAGTTGTAATAATATATAGGCTGATCAATTGGAAGACGCAAGGACAGGGGGAACAGGGGGAGGGGGGTTGATCCTGTTGCCTCCGCTGTAATTCCTCTTCTTCCTTCTAGGGTGAGGCCGTTCCAAGGTTCGGGTTTTGGTCAGCTGTTTTTTCTATTGCTTTCCAGATAGTTAGGTTTAATTAACCCCCCAAGCAGCACAAGTAATTGGCCCAACATTGGAACTGTATTGGCAAAGTTGGCCCTACAAAGGACCAGGATGGGACCATCCTGTTGCAATATTGGGCCGATGATCTGTGCTGCTTGGGCCTGAGGCGTCTCGCAATGCCTTTAGCTTCCCAGGATGAGGGTCCGGCTTCCTGTGCCCTTTCGGCCGTAGGGGCATTCTGTGCGAATCCTCGAATATGCAGTGCGTGTCCGAGTTGCAAGACTGCACATTCTTCGCATCATTTACAGCTAAGCCTTTCATTCCAGAGCAACACGCGTGTTCAAAAGGTATCATCTGGGGCGTGGACCCAACGACATCTCTTAAAAAACTATTTCACGACTTTCAGGACGCCGGCGCTGGCATGCTAACAGTTTACCCCTTAGTAGAGATGCTGATGGCTCACGTGTGCCGACAGTCTGTGATTGAAACATTTGCAAGGTTTTTTTTGCCCATCTGAGCTTAAGGTATTGCCGATATAGTGTACCGAGACGACGACACGCTACATCCTCGTCCTTTGCAATTGAGGAATTTTCTGACGCTTTGTTCATAGCTGCAAATCATGCAAATCTGGGACGCGACTATGCGGGGAGAACCATTCCGCCGACCTCTGCTTATCTGAGGGTCCAATTTGCAGCCTCTGTGTCGGCGTTCATCCCGCTGATGATTCTGGCTATCCCAAACGTTCAGATTAGCATAATGTACTAGAAATCATTCAGAAGAGAAGGTGCTCTAGAGGTGATGCTTATGCAGAATTAGACCGGAAGAGGCATTCTTATGTGGGTCTTGCTAGGTCATCTGGGTCTGAGACCAGATGCGTTGTCGACAAAGTCTGTAGTGTCAGCTGTCGAGAAGGCGCTTGCAGGTGTTGTGCACCGTAGGTTTGTTGAGCACCGTATGTTTGCTGAGCACCGTATGTTGTGCAAAGTATGCACGAATAGTAGAACGCTAGTAGTAGACGCTGGTAGCAGTGTGCCCCGGTCTTGTGTATTTATAGTCTTTGCATTTTGTGTTATTTTTGTTAGTTTTGTGTTCTAGTGTGTGTGCACGTAGGGTATAATAAATGTTCGTTTGTGTGGGTGCACCTGTAGCCCAATCCATGCTTCTCTTCTCCACCGATCAGCTCTCTCCACCTCACCGAATGTTTCTCCACCAATCATCTCTCTACTATTCGTGGTCGGCGTTCGTGCTCACGGTTAGTTCGGTGCGGTTGCGGCGTATGGATCCAGTAGCCGTCATGGAGGCGGCGTTCGACGTGCTTCGGCTGGCGCCGCTGGCGTCATCACTGACTGCGTCGTACAAGCTCCCGGTCCATGCGCCCGTGGAGGTGATGCCGGTGTTGTTGGCGTTGGGGGAACCACCCGGATGGGTGGAAACAGCTGGAGACACCCCTGGTTGTAGCAGGTGGTAGCGTCCTCCGTGGACGCCCCGGAACGGGCTCAGGCACGGCAGGCAGTCCACGATGAGAAGCCGCAGAACGCGAACTCACCGGAGCAGTAGCCGGCGTCGCTTTCTTCCAGCCGATGTGTCCCTGACCCGCCGGAGCCTCCACTTCTCTGCTGTTCCCCTCCCGTGCCTCGCTCTCACTCGCCCTTTTGTATCCTTCGCATTAGTACACATAAGCCTTGTCGTCGTCGTCTTCTTCTTTACCAATCATCTCACTGCACCTCACCGAATGCTTCTCCACCAATCACCTCTCTCCACCTCACCGAACGCTTCTTCTTCATCTTCTTTATTCTTCAGTTATTCCACGTTGTCTTCTTCATAACTCTTTCCTTTAAAGTTTAATTTAGGCTCCTTAATATAAGTGAAAGTGGCCCCCTCTCTCAAGAATTTTTCCATGAAAAACTCTTCCTCTTCAAGCCATCTAGCCAAACGACTATCTTCTGTGGCGATTCTGGACCCAGCACACACCACACCGCAGATATCCAGCACACATCGTGAGCATGCCACTAACATAGCACACCAAACTGTGTTCTCAGAACACTAACACACCACTGCCGTGGTCCGTACAGAGTCCTTAATAAACATGTTTGTGTCCACAGCACACTCTCTTTTATAATCACATAACACCAACGACAGCAACAACAACAAGATAAATCCCAAAGATACATGAACACAGCAACAACAAGATAAGTCCCAGAGATTGGTAGAGCCGTTTTGTTGGCTCAGTCTGTAGAGAGATCTAGTTTGCAACCTATGACATCCGTTTTTCCCCGGACATATGAAATCACCTCCCCCTTGATTTGAAGTAGAGCTGTGATCTTTTGTCTACATTCAATTTGGGGTTCATAAGTGGTTTACCCAATCCTACCCTTTTCTTCTCACTGCACGTGGGCAACTCGGCAACATCATCTGTCTCCGCGGCCACTACAGCACATGCTACCTTGGGGCCTTACCGTATGGGTCCCTTTTCTTTGTATTTCTTCAACATAATTACAGGGAAACCTTTCTTAGTGTCACCTATAAATACCTCATAATCCATGTCCTTTTTCTTCCGCGTCAAAAGGTACGGACCCTTCCACTGCATCAGTAACTTATTATGATCCGTGGGTAGCAGGACGAGTACCCTGTCGCCCGAATCCAGATTCCTGTGAAGGGCTTTCTTTTCAACATAACCCATATGGCGTTCATGTGCCCTTTCCAGGCCTTGATGTGCAAGCCTGCATGTTTCCTTCAACCTGTCCCGCAACTCAAGAACGTACGTGTAAGCTGTCCTGAGATCTGATGCAATCTCTTTATTAGCCCACAGCTCCTTGAGTATTGCAAGTGCACTTCTAACGGTTCTCCCATATAGCATCTCGAAAGGGGAGAAACAGACTCGTCTGCGGTACTTCGCGGTACGCGAACAAAAGAGATGGGAGATATCTATCCCAATCAGGTCTCTCCTGCGCATTTTCTTGATCACATTTTTGAGGGTGCCGTTGAATCGTTCTACAAGCCCATTACACATGGGACATTAAGACATCGTCAGTAACTGCTTTACGACAAAAGGCGGTTAACCTCCTTCATTAGTTCCGATGTGAAGTTCGAGCACCGGTCCCTCAGAACATCCCTCGGGAACCCATAACGCGAAAACCTTTCCCAAGATCTTCCGCCACTTGGGTACTTGGTCGGCGTTTGTGCTCACGGTTGGTTCGGTGCGGTTGCGGCGTTGTATGGATCCAGTAGCCAGTGTCGAGGCGGCGTTCGACGTGCTTGGGCTAGCGTCGCAGGTGGCGTCACTGGCTGCGTCGTACAAGCTCCCGGACCAAGCGCCCCTGGAGGTGATGCCGGCGCTGTTGGCGTTGGGGGCACCACCTGGATGGGTGGCAACAGCACTGGAGACACTCCTGGCCGTAGCAGTTGGTAGCCTCTTCCGTTGACTCCCGGAACGGGCTCAGGCACAACAGGAAGTCCTCGATGCGAAGCCGTAGAACGCGGGCTCATCGGAGCAGTAGCCGGCGTCGCTTTCTTCCCGTCGATGTGTCCCAGACCCGCCGGAGCCTCCGCTTTTCTGCTGTCCCCCCCCCCCTTGCCTCGCTCTAATTCGCCCGTATATAGCCTTCGAATTAGTACACGTAAGCCTTGTCGTCGTTTTCTTCTTGTCTTCTCCACCAGTCATCTCTCCACCTCACCGAATGCTTCTCTACCAATCATCTCTCTCCACCTCACAGAATGCTTCTCCACCAATCATCTCTCTCCACCTCACCGAATGCTTCTTCTTCATCTTCTTTATTCTTCGGTTAATCCACGTTGTCTTCTTCACAGCTCTTTCCTTTAAAATTTTATTTAGGCTCCATAATATAAGTGACACACTGCTATCAGGTAATTCTCTCTCAAGAATTTTCGGGTATTCCGAGCCGATCGCAACTGCGGCGGCAACTGTGGTGGCTTGTAAACATTAATTTTATCTAAATTTTTTCATCAAGCGCTTGTGTCACACCAAATTCAAAGACCTGAATGTGTACTGTTGGCTGTTGATATCGCAATTCCCCAGTGTGCGCCCTTCCCGTTGCTAATGTTTAAGTTCCTTCAGGTGTCCACAGCACAGCTCATTTAAATGTTCTTTAGCGCTCTAACAAAAGAGCAGTGATTGCTGGTGATTTCAATTCTCATCACGTAATTTGCGGAAAGTGGTACTGCCAGTGATCACTTTCCGATAACTTTCACCATAGTAGCTTTTCTCCTCAAGGCGACTGCTTCTCCACAAAAATTCGTAAACCTCACACTTTCCAAAATATTTTGCAATCCTCTTTTCCTCTATTGCATCTTCTGATAACTTGGATCACGCCCAGCAAGTTATCTATTCCGTGTTAGGGGCCTCTGGGCGTTCCGTGTTCACGGTGCAGTCTGCGGTGAAAAACAAACAGCCCTCCCTGTAGCGAAATGATGAGTATGAGAGAGGGTATCCACTTAGTAAAGTTGCCTCGAATAGCTTGCGGAACTGAATAACTTACAAATGTTTCGCGACTTCATTTAAAAGGACCATTGGTAACGCAAAACAGGAGTACAACGCGACTTGAAACTATTATCTATCAAGCGCACATAACCGCAAAGTTTTGTACCGATTCATGGAAAGCAACCTTAATCCACCGTTCTCCCATCTAACACAGTCAGGGATGTTACCACCCAAGGATACAAAAAAAAACTTGGCCAGATAGTACAAGGCCTTGCTCTGCGCTTTCAAGCGCGGTATGTGGTTCCATTGATACTACCTCCTCCGCGCGCAGACTTCATGGCGGTTACACCCTCTAAATTATTTACCATAGTTACTTGCCACAAACCTGCAGCTCCTGGATGCGATGAGGTCTCTATTGATATGTTAAGGTCTCTAATGAAAGAATCTACCTCTTACGTATTGCATATTGTTAATGCATTCCTGGAGACAGCTTGTCTCTCTCCTGAAAATTGCTAAAATTATCTAAACTGTTTTGTAATCGATAACAATCGGCCAATTTCTCTCTTGTCTAGTTTAGTTAAACTTAGAAGAGTGCGGTGAGGGGCTAGTTGGTACGACATTATTGAAACAATGAATAACTGCGCAAAAAGTACAGGACAAGAGAGAAGAAACACAGAAACACACGAGACAAGCGCAGACTAACAACTGGTTGATTGCACCAACGCCTGCTTCCTTCGACAACAAAGCGGATGCGCACCAACAGCAAAAACAAAAGCCATAATCATCACGCCAAACCAAGAAACTCCAACTCCTTGTGGTACAGGTGTATAGAAGCCTCGCTATCACATTTGTCAGGCCCTAATCTCGCGATTTCCAAGGCTTAGATAACTTCATGTTCTTTCTTATCCCTCGCACGTCCGATAATCTTCGTGCTGCCGAAAAGTGGAGTGCGATCTTTATCGTCATGCTTGCAGATTTTGCAATGGCTAGGCAGATGCTGCCCTCTAGAGTCAGCTAAGGAAATGGCATGCTCTAATAATCAAATGTTGATGCATCGGCCAGTTTGCGCTACGTACACCTTACCACCGCTCAGAGGAATCTGATAGATTACAACCACAGAAACAAATTTGTGCAATGCAGAGTGAATGTAATCTATCAGATTCCGCTGAGCTGTGGTAAGGTGTACGTAGGGCCAACTGGCCGATGCATCAACATTAAATTATTAGAGCATGCCAATTTCTTAGCTGATTCCATAGGGCAGCATCTGCCTAGCCATTGCAAAATCTGCAAGCATGACGATAAAGATTGCACTCCACTTTTCGGCAGCACGAAGATTATCGGACGTGCGAGGGATAAGAAATAACATGAAGTTATCGAAGCCTTGGAAATCGCGAGATTAGAGCCTGACAAATGTGTTAGCGAGGCTTCCATACACCAGTACCGCAAGGAGTTGGAGTTTCTTGGTTTGGCGTGATGATTATGGCTTTTGTCTTTTCTGTTGGTGCCCATGAGCTTTGTTGTCGAAGGAAGGAGGCGTTGGCGCAATAAACCAGTTGTCTGCCTGCGCTTGTCTCGTTTGTTTCTGTGTTTCTTCTCTCTTGTGCAGTATTTTTGAGCAGTTATTTATTGTTTAGTTAAACTTATTGAACTCATGGTTCAAAGCTGTCTTATGTATCACGTTCTTGCAATACAGGCCTTCAGTGCTTCTCACATATGGTTTCTTCGGGGGTGCTCGATTTGGACTGCGTGTTTAGATTTTAAAAGCAGAATTAAGGTTGCAATGTATAAGAAAGAGTCATTTTGGATACCGCTAAAGCATATGACAGCGTAGAGAATTCAGTACAATTGAAGAAGCTTGACGAAATTCGGCCGCCTTTTTAAATTCTTTCAAGAGGGCAGGAATTCCTAAATAGTCGTTTCTTTTGTTATCACGGTTCCTTCTCTTCCTAAACCTTTTCACAGAATAGAGGTGTGCCTCAAGGATCAATTCTGTCTCCTTTACTTTTTAACATACTTATGCAGAACATACCCATTCAGGGTGACATCAAAGTGTATCTGTATGCGGACGACATCACCTTTGTTTGCTTCTGCTGGATACATTCATTCACTTTACCAGCTATTTCACGCCTACCTCAATGCCCTGGAAGTATGGCTGGACAAGTTGCATTTAATTCTGCATTGTTGCGCCCAAATCCCACAAGATGACTCCTTAAAGTACCTAGGTGAAAACTACGACCCTCATCTAGTCTTGTGACCTCATATTAGAAATATAGTCCTCAAAGTTGAGCGAAGACTCGATCGTATGACGCGAATCAGCAATAAGAAATTCCGTATGCACAGAGACACTCTCTTATTTCTCGATAAGACTCACGTAAGACCTATTTTGGAGTTCGGTTGCGTTCTGTTCTCCGGTTGTCCTAGATACAAAATTCTACCTCTGGTTTTTTTATGAATCGGCGCACTCTATGGCTTTGCCTGAGATTTTCAAAATCAGTGGCAAATTTTGCCCTCTTTCTGAAAGCTCGCATGCGAAACTTCCTACTCTCTCGCTTCTTACTTCTCACTAGAGACTTGAGCCAATGCCTGTAGTGGCTCTTCCTATTTCCTTACAGACCCAGGTTTGTTTCTAGATAAACACTGGCCGCTTTACAATCTGCCTCAATTTGTGATTACTGAGCACCTTTTGTCTCGGATTGCAGTCTCGCTTAGGTCAGTGAAATGCGTCAGCAATGAGAAGAGTGCACCAGCTATTTGCTTCTACCATACGCTGCCGCCGTATGGAAAGCACTTCTCTGCCAATGTGCTGAATGGTCTCCTCCAGGAATATCTGTTGCAATATTGGAGTCACGCTGCAATTTTCACAGATGCCTCTCAGCAAGGCGAAAAGGCGGCAGCAGGTGTTTGATTGGAGATATTGGAGGTATTCTAGATTGGAGTTATAATATCCGGGTCCCTGATCATACTCCAAGATTTGCTGCTGAATTTCTCGCTATTGGTGTGGCCCTTCAAAAAGTAGTCCGCAATTTTTCTAAGTTTTCATTCTCTGGGGCTATCCGTCACTCTTGACAGCAATAGAAAGTTCAGCAACTTGTCTCTTATACCGATCCCTAATGTACTTTGGGCCAGGTTATGTCCGAGAGATGCGTTTTCAGTGGATCACAGGGCGCTGTAGCATCACTTCAAATTCGATGGCCTATTTGTTAGAGAAAACATCTATCGATAGGCCTGTTGCCTATGCCGTTCTGAACCTCACCCTGCTGACCACGTCCCGTTATGAACGTTACCAAATAAAACCTCTTAGCCATGAGCCCATCTTTGGTACAATGGATTTCGAACATTTAAAATTTCCTTGGAACATGCGTTCTTGCGCGTCAAGACAACGTGAGGATCCATCACGCTCCTCGCTCCAAGATTCCTCGCCTTAATCTATATCTATGCCGTTCTGGGTTCACGCCGCCGAATCTTTGTGTGTCCTGCGCAGACGTTGAAACGATAGATCATTTCATCCTCCGCTGCCGGCGGTTTGCACGGCAGATAATTCAGTTTTTGCAAAATCCTCTCGCTCAATTACCGCTGCAGTTTACTCTTCCCATCATCCTTTCCTTCGGTGGATCCGTCACAGGGCATGCAATTAAGCAAGTGTGTCAGGTTTTTTCACAAGTATTTTATTGAAACAGAGAGATTTCTGTGTTAACTTCTCTAGGCCTTTTCTTTCCAATCAAAATTATGTTCATTCTGATTAATTCTTTGAAATTTAGTTAATCAATGTACACCGCTTTGATCCTTCGATTCTCATTCCGATTTCCTCGAGATCACTGAAAATTTCTTATTGTCTTTAAGTTACGTGACATCCATAAATAATTCAACCACATAAAAAAAAATGTGGGAGAAGGTACGAAAGCTGAAGTGTAAATACTCCACATTCACACTTGCCCTTTTTGCCGTGCTTCTTCTTGGCCTTTTAAATCGTTATACTTTTTGTACCTTTTATCGTTTTCGGCGTTCAAGAGCAAATTTTTTATCCCTGCTTGTTTATGGCATGTTCCTTGTTGGCCATTCAGCTTCACATTCCTTTATTTATCTCTTTCCTTGATACGTTATAGTTAAGAGCTGTGTTTGTTGACGTTTGCTTGTTGCCACCGTCAGATCCTGGGTCATTGCCTTATCAAAAAATTGTTTTGCTCTACTTGTGAGTCATTGCCTCTGACAAGAAACTGTTTAAATGGTTTGTAAAATTTTTCCGAAATAAATTTTAGAGTTGAGCGCTTCTGTCTCTGTCATCCTCCGTGTTTCTTGTGCGCTGTTTGTTTTGAGCTGGTCCTTCTGAGATTATGATTTACCTACTAACCCAACAGCAAGTTTTGCCCTTCTAAGTGCCCCTGGTATACAGACAAACATCGAATGACGAGCAAACACTTTAGGTGAATAATTTTCGGCAGTTTACAGCTCATCACGTTACACAGAATCATTTCTAAAGGACAGAAAGGTAGCCGATAAAAAAAAAGAATTCCTGCACGTGAATATACGAATGAACCATATAATGTTTTTTACAGTTCAAGAAATAACACAGTCTTGCCCGCTGTTAAACAGACTGCGCCCAGGCCTGACGGAATGCAGTAACAAATGGTGTCCCACCTCTCTGAACGTGCCGTAGTGGCACTTTTAACTTTTTTTAATTGGGTTTGGGTATCAGGTAAACTATCCGAAGCCTGGAAGAAGGCCATCATCGTTCCATTTATTAAACACAAGAAACCAACAACCTTTTAAAGACGTTAAAGGACCAAAGCCCTCTCCAGCTTCCTTGCAAAATCTTTCTAAGGTATCGTGAACATTAGATTAACCTTCGTGCTAGAAGCCTGTCGGCTTCTCAGTGTACATCAGTGCGGTTTCAAGAAGGCATGCTCCACAACAGACAACCTGGTTCGTCTTGAAAATACTGTCCGTGAAGCTAAAACACAAACAACACTGTTTTGTTGTTTTTATTTAAATAGAGAAAGAATATGATACAACTGCAGATTCGGGAATCTTCACAACTTGGCTGAACTTGGCATTCGTGGTAGGATGTTGAACTGCCTAAAAGACTTCCTCTTGAACGTTAATTCCTTGTACGCCTCTGTTCAACCCTCTTGAGAATTTTCACTCAGGAAAACGGAGTGCCACAAGGAAGCATTTTAAGCACGACCCTCTTTGCTGTTAAAATGAATTCTAATATTAAAATACTTTCAAGGTCCATAACGTATTCAGTCTATGTCGACAACCTTCAAATAGCTTGCACGCCCTCAAAAATATCAACATGCGAAAGACAAGTGCTGTTAAAAATACATAAACCTGCGACATGGGCTGACCAAAATGCGTTCCGGTTTTCCACGGAGAAAATAGTGGTCACTTCTTTCTCACTCAAGCGTGGCCTACAGATAGATGCTAGACGACACTTGAACGAAATCGAATTACCGGTGAAGAGTGAGAACAAATATCGAGGCATAAATTTCGACAAAAATTGACCTTCTTGCCTCACATAAAGAACCAGAAAAAAAGCTTCTCGGTCATTAAATATCTCAAAGGTGCTTTCACGTAAACGCCCGGGGTCTGATAGGACTCGCCTTTTACACATCTACTCCAGCATAGTTCGCTCGTGTTTAGATTATGGGTGCACAGTGTACAATTCAGCTCGACCGTCCCACCTGAGGCAATTAGATCCAGTACATAACTAAGGTCTGCGCCTTGCAAGCGGGGCATACAGGACATAACCATGAACAGTCTATATGTAGATTGTAACGAACCAGCCCTAGCAGATAGAAGAGCCATGCTCACATGTGCGTACGTCCTAAAACCTGTTCACTAACAAACATCTTTCATGCTCCATAGTTACGAAGTGCCCATCTAAGCAGCTTTTTTCTAACAAACCCAATGCAACGACGCCCCTTATACTCCGTTTTGAAGGAATTTGCCTGGAATTAGGTATTCTGGACACCACGACTTGATGTTGCCCAGAGACCCGAACCACTGTCACCTGGGTACACCTTTGCCGCTGTAGGGGACTACACACTGACACAATTTCATAAAAAGCACACTCCACGCGAGCAAATATTACAAGAATTTTTGGCGCTACACGAAAAGTACAAAGAATACACATCATTTTATAGACACGATTCTAAAACAGCACTTTACGTGGGAGGTGCTGTAAGATAAATGGACGTTGGAAGATAAATGGGAAAAGGTAGTCAGCTTGCCTCATTGCGCGTCAATTTTCTCAGCCGAATGTTATGCCGTTTCGGTGGCTGCATCAAAAATAGTCAAAAAGAACATTAAACAAGCATTATCTACACGGACTCGCTGAGTGTAATCACAGCACTGAACGCCAGAAATGTGAGAGTCTTTAATAGGAGATATAATATATAACACAACTGCTGAAACTCAAGGAGATGTAATTAGGCTCTGTTGGATACCAAGCCTTCTTGGAACCAGCAGAAACGAGAGAGCTGACGCGTGTGCTGCTCAAGCTAGCTGGCCTAAGGAAAGTTAGGACTGTAAATATACTCTAGGCAGATTGAATAAAGTTAGTAAAAAATACACTTAAAGAAAAATGACAGTCTACATGGAAGAGTGAAGAAATTAAAAAAACTGCATTTAGTAAAACCTATTCTGAGAGAATGGAGATCATGCAGGCATCAGGAACGTTTGATAGAGGTAATTTTGTGCCGCCTGCGCCGTCGGGCCACGACACCTAACACATAACTTCTACTGACAAAAGAAAACAAACCTTTGTGTGAGAAATGTGGAGATGAGCTCACAGTAAATCACATCTTATTCTCGTGCACAGAACTCGAACGGCTAAGGAAAAAATATTTTACACTATTTTACAATAAACGCATTCTCTTCACGCCAATTTATTTTAGGAGATAAACCACTTGTGTTAATTCATCTGTTTTTAGTTTTCGGAAAGAAGCGGCGATGTTAACCAAATGTAATATCACAGACGCATTATTTCTAAAAATTCTTACCCTGTGAGTTGACGCATTTTGAGTTGCACCTCATCCATTTTCTCAGGCCTGAGAGGAATGCCGAGGTCTACATTTGATATGTAGTGCTCCTTGGAGTCCTTGTCCGGAAAAAAGGCTGTCGCTGAGGACACCCTATTTTTGAAATTATACCATGTGTTTGGCGCATGATAGCCTGAGTTGCTTATGCGCCATAAAACCCAATACAATTCAATACCTTTAGTTGCGATTATCTTCGACGGTCTGTCCATGTTTTTAACGCCAGTCTCGTCCGCATTGAAAATTTGAGATGGCCTCAGCTGTTCTTTGGAAAAAATTATTTCCAAATGGTCAAATTACTCCCTCACTGGAGACCTTGACAGTGCCTGGACTCTGAGCATTGAAAGTCCTTCTGGTTTGCGAATCGATAACACCGCATCATTACGCCCAAGGAAGGAGGTGAGCCAATCTTTTCCTGCCATCTTGCGGTCTGTGTTAAATGAGATGAGAATTTTGTTTGCTTCACAGAAGTCATAAACAAGTTCCCAAACATCCCTGCACGTCATTCCAAAGAGGCATTTCTCCACACACAAAATCTGCTCTACAAGCATTTATTCTTGCTTCGAGGAAAGAATTCCTCTTTTTGATCCAAGCTGCTTCTTGCAAAGCACGTATGGACCATGCGTTTTCAGTCATTTTGCTCGCTTTTGAAGGGCATCCTTATGCACAGAGAAGGCTTTCTCTGCAGCGCGAATAGAATGTTTTCGCTGGCACAAGCTTTCGAGAGCCTTCTTCATATTGGCCTCGCTCCTTGCAGCCCTCGTCGTGTTTCGTGTGAACATACGGGCCATTCTAGAAAACGACGCAAAAAAATCAGAGCTAAAGAATGCACTTAGCGCGTAGGAGAGACTGTAATTGCTTCACCCGAGCGACGAACTGTCGCGTTTTGCCCTTCCATAGGTTCCTACTCAATCAATTTCATAGTCATGAAGATTACTTCATAGGGAAATGTAATTGCTTCCACAGCTAGCCAAGGAGATTCAGTAAAAACACAAATACGTACTCTTGTTGCAATAGTTCACGGCTACGCTGCTGCACAGTCAAGAAACGGGCGTCAGAATTTCGCACCTTTTGGCGGAACGCCAACCCATGAAGTCGTCCAGAATTTTGTTCGAAGTGGACAAAACAAGATTCCGCCGTTTTTAACACGCATTTAGTGGACACTCAGTCGGCACTTATGTTGGTTAAGAAACCTACTTAATTTTAAAAATTTACGCAAGATGTCGCTAGATGAGACATGTCTCATTTGCCCCATGTCTCAGTTTACCCCGACCTACCTTCTACGATGGAAACCCAGGAACGGCTGCTTAACGGGTGTCGCGTTAATAACTGAATATCTTTGCAAAAGCAGAATTTTAGTGCAGTTAAAAGAAGTCAGAATACGAAATAAAATAGCGCAATCCCGAATGAGCTCGGTGGTCTTATGCCGAAGAAAACGCGGCCTAACATCATTTAAAAGACATAGGATGTAACGTGCAGAGCCTGCGCGGAGCTTTTAAGCTCGCTAAATGGAGATTTGAATATAAGCGCGGCCGACATACAATTCAGAGAAATGACCCTCTTTTGCTTCAGTCGTCGTCACCTGTCCAACTGGCCAAGTGGCATGCAGTATAGCAGACTTCGAATCTGCCCTGAAGTGCGCTTTATACGCTGTGGCTGGCTAAATGGTCCATCATACTGAGGACTAGAGCGCAGTAGCAACACGGACGAGAAAGAAGACGGAAACACCTTATAATCAACACAATATATATATATATATATATATATATATATATATATATATATATATATATATATATATATATATATATATATATATATATTATATATATTTTGACATACGCAAACTGCCCTGAGGTAGAGATATAATGAAAAGCATCTCTGCAGAGTCATTTTACGAAAGCTTGACTGAAACATACAGTTTACTGCATAGGGCTTAGCACTGCTACTAATTACTCAATTCGACCTGGTATTTGCAGCTCGGGCACATTGCAGATAGAGACCACAGGATACTCGAAAGGAAAGTCCGAAAAATACTTCGGCACAATATTTACTTTGTTACCTTGAGGAGCTGCCAAAAAGTCCGTGAGCAGTATTAACTTTGTTACCCTTAGGAGCTGCCAAAAAGTCTTAGCAGTGCATCTTCAAAACGGCGGCGGTACCATGCTTATATCAGTTTTTTAATAATTACTCAAGAGAGAAACAAAGCAAGGAACAATCACCTGAGAAAAAGATACATTTCAGAATCGGCGAAAAATAACTGCATAATAACTTGTGCGACGTGGGCGCGAAAATAAGCAAATGCGCACATTTCCTTCCTCACGTCACGTTCGCTTACGATCCTGCAGGGCAGAAGTCGAGGTGGACAGAACTTAAGTCCTAGAAAACTGTTGTTAAACCTTGGAACGCGACAACCACGACCATGTAGCTGGTGCCATTTCTTGGGTACGGGCTGCTAAGTCTGCCTGCAGCCGTATAGGTCGGCAAGAATCTCAAAAACATCGGCTTCGGTCGGTGCGAGATTGCCCGTCGACTCGGATCGGACCATGAACTTGTATTTCACTCAAAAATTAGTGTTACTGCACCTGACTTGAGCTCATGTAAGTCGTACACCTAAAACATATTTAAGTTGATTTTCTGTCTGTTATCCGTCTGCTAATTTACACGCCCTTACCAGCTCATTTACTTCGTTAAATTGTTTTTAAACCATAACATTAGGAAGTACTTGTTAAAGAGATAGATGTAATTCAAGTCTTCGCTCAGTGTTGTTCATAATCTGCACAGGGGCAAGACATTCTCCAGGTAAGAATTCGAATAGTGTTCACGGTGTGTACAGCTTGATGGTAACGGTAAGTGCATATCGACCTGTCCGTGCATGTCAATGTTGGCCTTTCGAGATAAACTCATGGCCCACTCGACCTGCATGGTGGAGAGTGCAGGCATTAATCAAGGCGTGCAATTACTTTAAAAACTGCCGCTCTTACGTGTATCTCTTATCGCCGCCGATTTTCTTTATTTGACTTCATCCGTGTGCAATAGCATGGCAGCTAAAAACAGCTGAAATGAAATGCTGAGCTAAAATGAGAATAGCTGAAATGAAATTGCTGACAACCGCTCGCTCACGAGCCAAACCAGCCGCGTGTCACTGTTTATTGCGTCAAGATTTGTTGCATTCTTGTTGGCATGTAATGCATTTACAGCCACGCGCCTTTCATGCGCGGTGCCATGTGCACCGATTTTATTGCTAATTTCAAAATGCGACGTCGGCTATCGACATCACTTTGAGTAAAAGTGCGCAGAGCGCACGTATTTACGAATAATTTCCTGTCGCGCTGTACCTAAAAATAATAGACACTTTGGGATGGTTGAAGTGAGAAAACGTTCAGACAACAAGCAGCAGTACGTCGGAATACATTTACAAACAGAACTTTTTCTCTCGTTCCTCAGTCTCGTCTGGGCGCTTTTCTCTTTTGTCAACCCGGTGCACCTAACCTCCGCTCTCTTCAAATGGTTGCGCAGTTATTGACGCAGAAAGTAAGAACAAGTGCAAGAGTTAAAAACCACTCAAATCTCGTCGGTGGCAAAGGTTAGGCTCCGTTTATAGCTACTGGCTAAACTGCTACTAGCCCTTTGATCGTGACGGGAACGTAGTTCGTCACACGAAGTTTATTAAGAAAAACAATTTCTATTATATTAATGCTAATGCGTTTTCTGTTTATTCACGATGGAAAATGTTTTGTGTTATTCTACATAGTGCTCGCATCAGATGAGGCGGCGAAATATCAGAGGTCATGCAAAATGTCGCAGCAGCTTGATGGCACAACTGCGTTCGTGGTTACACAGCCTTAAAAAGGTTGAATGATTACTTTTTGTGCTCGAAGCTCTAGATATATAGAAATATCTGCGCGCTTACTCCAAGCAAAAATATTATTCGTGCCCCTCAAATGGCAGCTCTCTAAACTTGCTATGAAACAGCATCGTGCGCTTACTGAAAAGGACTCGAAGCATCTTCGCAGGCTGCACCACTATTTTCAATCTGAGGTGTCCAACATCTGTACTGATAGTTCCGTTAGAGCGCCACACATTCACATGAACTACCTGAATCTTACTTCCTTCCGCATTAGCAATATACTTAGTCCTGTGTTAGCTATATCGCCTGTATCCCCTGTGTTATCGCCTGTCATATAGCCAGTATAGCTGTACCGCCTGGGCTAGCTATACTGCCTTGTATATTAAGCACAGAGGGAGTTTAGAGCCACCTGGTAGCTCCTGATTGTGCTTGTGTGGGATCAATCGCACTGTTTCCGGTCCTATTAGGTGGTAAAAATGGTTACGCCTGTTTTAATGTACCTGTATCCGTTCACTTTTTTGAACACCACTGCAAAACGTCCTCACGTCCTCGCACCACCTTCAATCTGTTTAGGAGGTACTGAAGAGGAGAAAATGATATGCTTTGAACACGCTTGCTAAACAGGTACAAGTATTTCAAAAAAGACCAGGAGAGCAGATATTTCGGCTAGTTGGTTGATAAGCATAGTGAAGAAGTTGGCGTGGAAAACGAGGACAAGCGTAAACAGACAAAGACCTCGAGCAATACTCACGACTGAAGGTTTCTTCTATACATATGCTCGAATAAACGAAAAACCATCCAGAAGAAAACAATAATGTCCTGAACATCCCCTGTTACGCCGTGAAGCCCAATGATTTCAAGAACAGATACTCCGTATCAGAGAAGCGGACGGTTGTCTGACTAATGTACTTCTCTCCACTGATGTGCATACGGAAGGCTTCCATGAGCACACGCGTGAGTTGATCCCTGTGCCTGAATAGGAAGGTCCTTTTGTCGGAAAGCGATTTGCACTGGATTTTGTTTTTCTTGTCGTTTTTGCTACACGTGCGGCAATGTTCAGGGAGATTGTCAAGGGAATCTCCCCCGAGTAATCTTCGGTGTTCTCCTAAAGTTTCGTTGCAACGTCCGGTTTTGCCGATGTATAGTCTTCGCGAGATAACGGCAATTTCAATATAACCCCCCCTCCCCTGGCACACTTAACGAACGAAGCTTTGTGTTTAATGCTGCAGCATTTTTTCTCTGTCGTGCCGTCCTTTCGCCTCCTTCTTCCATCCCGCTGTGCACCTGTGAACAGATTGATTCCCGACTTTAGAGGGGCAAAAAACGCAATCCGAATGCTTTAACGCACAGCTACATTTTAAGTCCATGTGCCAATCTGTGCGCGTATGGCATGAAGGCAACACTTCGACGCTCTGTTTCCAGGGGTTTTATTCGCGACAAAGCGTTGATCCACCTTGACCAACCTTCCACTAGCTTCCGCAGATTACATTCTGAGGGTACCCTCTCTCCTTTTATCCTCTTCAACTGGGATGTAACGCTTTCATTGATTGCATGTGGGAAGGCCTTGGTGATGGCTGCGTTCAGACAGGAAGTGAATGTCTCGGTCTCTATGACTTTGGAATGGCCGGCTGAATAATCAAGCAATGTTGTTTTGGCCTAGGGTGGTATACTTGCCTGCCTGTTGACTGTTGAGACCTATGCCTGAAAGTGGAAAACTGAATCTATCTAGTGTAGAGCACTGCGTTTTTTTACGGGAGAAACGCTCGTCTTTGTCAGTCTACGCTTGTTTTCGTTTTTCCGAGCCAACTTTTCAATATACTAAATTTGCTTTAATGAGGCCTACAATCATCACTGTCTATAAAGCTGGTCATTTGAGAACTCTTTTGTGGCAGACATTTTAGGTAAGCGGTGATCCGAAGCAGATCACCTGCACGCGCAATGTTTGCGTTATTACAGAGGTCCGTCTGTCCTGGTTTGCCCGGTGGATGCTCCTCCGCGGGCATGAGCATCTAAAGACCTTGGAGGACTGGCACACCCTGCTGCGGTCGAAGGACGCGGCCAGGCAGACCATCGCCACACGCCGGGCCGCCAGTGTTTTGGACGTTCGAAACAATCATTTGAGGGCAGTGGGGTTGTTCGAGAACCCAGGGGCCGCATGCTCCAAATTCATTTGTTAAAATAAATTTTTTCTCCTGCCTGCATACCTGCCTGCCTGCTTGCCTGCCTGGCTGCCTGGATGGCTGGCTGGCTGCGTGGCTGCCTGCCTGCCTGCCTCTTTGCCTCCCTGCCTAGCTGTTTGCCTGCCTGCCTGGCTGTCTGGCTCTTTGTCTGCCTGCCTGGCTGCTTGCCTTGCTGCCTCATTCATTTTCTGCACAGGGGCAGACATTCTCTTGGTATCAATTCCAATAGTGTTTACAGCATATACAACTTGATGGTAGCGTTAAGTGAATGACAATCTTTCTGTGCATGTCGGAGTTAGCACTACGAGATAAACTCTTCCCACTAGAACGCATTGTGGAGATTGTAGGAATTATTCTAGGCGTGCAATTTCATCAAAAACTGCCGCTCTCTGTTGTATCTCCTGTCGCCGCCGATTTTCCTTATTGATTTTATCCGTGTGCAATAGCTTGGAAGCTGAAACTGGAATTCTTAAACTGCCGAGCACCGCCCTTTCACGTGCCGAAACAGCCGCGTGTCACTGTTTATCGCGTAAAAATTTGTTGCATTTATGTTGGCTTGTCATGCATTTACAGCCAAGCGCCTTTCATGTGCGTTGTCATGTGCGCCCATTTTATTGCTAATTTCAAAATGCGACTTCGGCTATGGACATCACTTTGAATAAACGTGCGCAGACCGTAGCTATTTACGAATAATATCCTCTCGTGCTGCACCTAAGAGTAATGGACACTTTGGTATAGTTGAAGTGAGAAACCGTTCAGACAACAAACAGCAGTACGAAGGAATACATGTATAAAGAGAACTTTTCTTTTCTTCCTCAGTCTCGTCTCGAAGCCGTTCTGTTTTGTCAACCCGGTGCACCAAACCTCCACTATCTTCAAATGGTTTGTGCAGTTATTGACGCAGAAAAGTAAGAACAAGTGCAAGAGTTAAAAACCAGTCAAATCTCATCGGTGGCAAAGGTTAGGCTCCATTTAGAGCCACTAACTAAACTTCTACTAGTGTTTAGATCGTGACAGGAACAGAGTTCATCAGACGAAGTTTATTAAGAAGAAAAACAGTTCGTATTATGTTTATGCTAACATATTTTCTGTTTATTCAGGACGGAAAATGGCTTCATGTGTTATTCCGCATAGTGCTCGGATCAAGTGAGGCGGCGAAATATCAGAGGCCATTCTAAATGTCGCAGCGCTTGATGGCACAACTGCGTTCGTAGTTACACAGCCTTAGAAAGGTGAATGATTACTTTTTATGCTCGAAGCTGTAGACATACCGAAATATATGTTTATTTATGCCAAGCAAAAAATATTCTCCCGCCCCTCAAAATAGCAACTCTCAAAACTTGCTGTGAAGGAAGGATTGTTCGCCTTCTAAAAAGGACTCGCAACATCTTCGCAGGCTACACCCCTATTTTCAGCTGAGGTGCCCAACACATCGCACTGACAGCTCTCTGAGAGAGGCTCACATTAACTTAACCTGCCTATACTGATATTAACGTTATAGCGGAACACAATCACTTAACGTACCTGAAACTTATTTTCATCCGCATTAGCAATATACTGAGTCCTGTGCTAGCTATATCGCCTGTATCCCCTGTGTTATCGCCTGTCATATAGCCAGTATAGCTGTACCGCCTGGGTTAGCTATACTGCCTTGTATAGTAGCGCAGAGGATTTTAGAGCCACCTGTTAGCTCCAGAGTGTGCTTGAGCAGATTAATCACACTGCTGCCAGTCATATTAGGAGCTAAAAAAGATTACGCCTGTTTTAATGCACCTGTATCCGTTCGCTTTTTTTAACGCCACTATGAAACGTCCTCGCACCACCTTCAATCTGTTTTAGAGGTTTTGAAGAAGACAAAACGATATGACTCTGACCATGCTTGCTGAACAGGCACAGATGTCATAAAAAAGACTAGCAGAGCACGAAAGTTTGGCTAGTTGGTGGATATGCATACTGAAGAAGTTAGCGTGGAAAACGAGAACAAGCGTAAACAGACAAAGACCCCGAGCAATACTCACGACTGAAGGTTTCTTCTATACATATGCTCGAATAAAGAAAACCATCAAGAACAAAACAATAATGTCCTGAACATCCCCTGTTACGCCGAGAAGCCCGATGATTTCAAGAACAGATACTCCCTATCAGTGAAGCGGACGGATGTCTGACTAATGTACTTCTCTCCACTGTATCGCATACGGAAGGCTTCCTATGAGCTCAAGCGTGAGTTGATCCCTGTGCCTGAATAGCAAGGTTGTTTTGTCGAAAAGTGGTTTGCACTGATTTTATTTTCCTTGTCGTTCGTTCTACACGCGCGGCAATGTTTAGGGAGATTATCAAGGAAAATCTCTCCCGAGTAATCTTGTGTTTCCTAATGTTTCGCTCCTCCTCCGGTGATATCTTCGCAAGATAACGGCAATTTGAATATAGCCCCCCCCTCCCCCTGGCGCACTTAACGAACGGAGCTTTCTGTTTGATGCTGCAGCATTTTTCTCTGTCGTGCCGTCCTTTCGCCTCCTTCTTCCATCCGACTGTGCACCTGTGAACAGATTGATCCTAACTTTAGAGGGGCGAAAAACACAATCCGATGCTTAACGCGCCAGCTACATTTTAAGTCCATGTGCCAATCTTTGCGCGTATGGTATGAAGCAACATTTCGACGCTCTGTTTCCCGGGGTTTTGTTCGTGACCCAGCCGTGATCCACCTTGCCAACCTTCCACAACCTTACACAATTACATTCTGAGGTACCCTCTCCCTTTTATCCTCTTCAACTGGGATGTAACGCTTTCATTGATTGCATGTGGGAAGACTTGGTGATAGCCGCCTTCAGACGGGAAGTGACTGTCTCGGTCTTATACTTTGATGGCCGGCTGAATAATCAAGCAATGTTTTTTGGCCTAGGGTGGTGTGCTTGCCTGCCTGTGTACTGTTTAGACCTAAGCCTGAAAGTGGAAAATTGAATTCTATCAAGTGATGAGCCCTGCGTTTTTTACGGGAGAAACGCTCGTCTCTGCCTGTCTACGCTTATTCTCGTTTTCCGCGCCCACTTTTCTCTATACTAATTTTGCCTTAATGAGGCCTACAATCATCACTGTCTATAAAGCTGGCCATTTGAGAACTTCGTTGCGTCAGACATTCTAGGTACGAGGTAACCGAACCATATCATTTGCACGCGCAAGGTTTGCATTATTACAGAGGTCCTCCTTGGCTTGCCCCTGACTCTGCCCCTCTGGGCCTGAGCATCTAAAGACTTGGGAGGACTGGCACACCCTGCTGTGCTCGGAGGGCCCCGTCTAGGCAGACCATCGCCACTCACTGGGCCGCCAGTGTTGTGGACGTTTGAAACAATCATTTGAGGGCAGTCGGGATCAATCTGTTCACGGTGCACAGCGGGATGGAAGAAGGAGGCGAAAGGACGGCACGACAGAGAAAAAATGCTGCAGCATTAAACACCAAGCTTCGTTCGTTAAGTGTGCCAGGGGGAGGGGGTTATATTGAAATTGCCGTTATCTCGCGAAGACTATACATCGGCAAAACCGGACGTTGCGTCAGCGAAACTTTAGGAGAACACCGAAGATTACTCGGGGGAGATTCCCTTGACAATCTCCCTGAACATTGCCGCACGTGTAGCAAAAACGACAAGAAAAACAAAATCCAGTGCAAATCGCTTTCCGACAAAACGACCTTCCTATTCAGGACACAGGGATCAACTCATCGCGTGTGCTCATGGAAGCCTTCCGTATGCACATCAGTGGAGAGAAGTACATTAGTCAGACAACCGTCCGCTTCTCTGATACGGAGTATCTGTTCTTGAAATCATTCGGCTTCAAGGCGTAACAGGGGATGTTCAGGACATTATTGTTTTCTTCTGTATGGTTTTTCGTTTATTCGAGCATATGTATAGAAGAAACCTTCAGTCGTGAGTATTGCTCGAGGTCTTGTCTGTTTACGCTTGTCCTCGTTTTCCACGCCAACTTCTTCACTATGCTTATCAACCAACTAGCCGAAATATCTGCTCTCCTGGTCTCTTTTTGAAATACTTGTACCTGTTTAGCAAGCGTGTTCAAAGACATATCCTTTTCTCCTCTTCAGTACCTCCTAAACAGATTGAAGGTGGTGCGAAGACGTGAGGACGTTTTACAGCGGTGTTCAAAAAGTGAACGGATACATCTGCATTAAAACAGGCGTAATCATTTTACCGCGTAATAGGACCGGAAATAGTACAATTGACCCACACAAGCACACTCTGGAGCTAACAGGTGGCTCTAAATTTCGTCTGTGCTTAATATACAAGGCAGTATAGCTAACACAGGCAGTACAGCTATACTGGCGATATCACAGGCGATAACACAGGGGATACAGGGGATATAGCTAACACAGGACTAAGTATATTGCTAATGCGGAAGGAAGTAAGGTTCAGGTAGTTCATGTGAATGTGTGGCGCCTAACGGCACTATCAGTACAGATGTTGGACACCTCAATGAAATAGTGGTGCAGCCTGCGAAGGTGCTGCGAGTCCTTTTCAGTAAGCGCACGATGCTGTCTTCATAGCAAGTTTAGAGAGTTGACATTTTGAGGGGCACGATAATATTTTTTGCTCGGAGTAGCGCGCGCAGATATTTCTATTTGTCTAGAGCTTCGAGAACAAAAAGTAATCATTCAACCTTTCTAAGGCTGTGTAACCACGAACGCAGTTGTGCCATCAAGCGCTGCGACATTTAGCATGACCCCTTGATATTTCGCCGCCTCATTTGATGCGAACACTATGTAGAATAACACATAAAACATTTTCCATCTTGAATAAACAGAAAACGCTTTAGCATTAATATAATAGGAATTGTTTTTCTTAATAAACTTCGTCTGACGAACTAAAATTCCGTCACGATCAAAGTGCCTAGTAGCAGTTTAGCCAGTAGCTATAAACGGAGCGTAACCTTTGCCACCGACGAGATTTGAGTGGTTTTTAACTCTTGCACTTGTTTCTTACTTTTCTGCGTCAATAACTGCACAACCATTTGAAGAGAGCGGAGGTTAGGTGCACCGGGTTGACAAAAGAGAAAGGCCCCAGACGAGACTGAGGAAGAAAAGAAAAAGTTCTGGTTGTAAATGTATTCCGCCGTACGGCTGTTTGTGTCTGAACGTTTTCGCACTTCATCCATACCAAAGTGTTCAATATTTTTAGGTTTAGCGCGACAGAAAATTATTCGTATATACTTGCGCTCAGCGCAATTTGACTCAAAGTGATGTCGATAGCCGACGTCGCATTTTGAAATTAGCAATACAATCGGTGCACATGGCACCGCGCATGAAAGGCGCGTGGACCTAAATGCAGTAAATGCCAACAAGAATGCAACAAAGCTTGACGCACTATACAGCTGACACGCGGCTTTTTTGGCTCGTGAGCGAGCGGTGCTCAGCAATCTCATTTCAGCTATTTTAATTTTAGCCCAGCTTTTCATTTCAGCTATTTTCAGCTGCCAAGCTATTGCGCACGGATGACGTCAAAGAAAATTGGCGTCGATACCAGTTACACGTGATAGCGGAAGTTTTTAAAGCAATTGCATGCTTTTGATTAATGCCTCCATTCTCCACTTTGCAGGTCCAGTAAGCCATGAGTTTATCTCGAAAATCCAACTTTGACATGCACGGACAGGTCGATATGCACTTACTGTTGCCATCAAGCTGTACACACCGTGAACACTACTCGAATTCGTACATTCAGAATGTCTTGCCCTTGTGCAGATTATGAACAACCCTGAGCGACGACTTGAATTCATCTATCTTCTTAACAAGTACTTCCTAATGTTATGGTTTTAAAAACAATTAACGAAGTAAATGTGCTGATAAGGGCGTGTAAAATGAGCAGACGGATAACAGACAGAAAATCAACTTAAATATGTTTTAGGTGTACGACTTACATGAGCTCAGGTAAGGTGCAGTAACTTGATTTTTTGAGTTAAATACAAGTTCATGGTCCGATCCGAGTCGACTGGCAATCTCAAACCGACCGAAGGCGATGTTTTTGAGATTCTTGCCGACATATACGAGTGCAGGCAGATTTAGCAGCCCGTACCCAAGGAATGGCACCAGCTACATGGTCGTGGTTGTCGCGTTACAAGTTTTAACAAGTTTTCAACGGACTTTAAGTTCCGTCCACCTCGACTTCTACCCTGCAGGATCGTAAGATAACGTGACGTGAGGAAGAAATATGTGCCATTGCTTAATTTTCGCGCCCACATCGCACAAGTTATTATGCTGTCATTTTTCGCCGATTCTGAAATGTATGCTTTTTTCAGGTTGATTGTCCGTTGCTTTTTTTCACTCTTGAGTAATCATTAAAGAACTGATAAAAGCATGGTACCGCCGCCGTTTTGAAGATGCACTGCTCAGAATTTTGGCAGCTGCTCAGCTAATAAATTTGATACTGTTCAACGACTTTTTGGCAGCTCCTCAAGGAAACAAAGTTAAATATTGTGCCGAAGTAATTTTTCGGACTTTCCTTGCGAGTATCCCGTGGTCTGTTTTTGAAACGTGCCCGAACTGCAAATACCAAGTCGAAATGAGTAATCAGTAGCAGTGGTAAGCCCTATACAGTAAAACTGTATGTTTCAGTCAATCTTTCGTAAACTTACACTCCAGAGATGCTTTTCATGATATCTCTACTTCAGGGCAGTTTGCGCATATGTCATATATATATATAGTATATGATCACAGGGTGTTTTCGTCCTTCTTTCTTGTCCATGTTGCTACTGCGCTGGAGTCTGGTTGTCTAGATATGCTGTTGTCGCATTAAAGACGACACAACTCTGGTTGCGGCGCACGCGACCTCTCCTTTTCAATCCTCCGACATGTTATCAGGCATGCGACGCAGCTTTTCATTTTATCACTATTTCAAGGCAGTTACCGTATATATAATATACATATAGTATTTGATTATAGGGTGTTTTCTTCCTTCTTTCTTGTCCGTGTTGCTACAGCACTCTGGACCTCAGCATGATGAACCATTTAGCCAGCCACAGCGTATATAGCGCACTTCAGGGCAGATTCGAAGTCTGCTATACTGCATGCTACTTGGCCGTTTGGACATGTGACAACGACTGAAGCAAAAGAGGGTCATTTCTCTGAATTTTATGTCGGCCGCGCTTATGTTAAGATCTCTATTTAGCCAGCTTAAAAGCTCCGCGCAGGCTCTGTACGTTTCATCCTATGTCTTTTGAGTCATGTTAGGCCGCGTTTTCTCCGGCATAAGAACACAGAGCTCATTTGGGATTGCGTTATTTTATTTCGTATTCTGACTCCTTTTAACTGCACTAAAATCCTGCTTTTGCAAAGATATTAAGTTATTAACGCGACCACCATTAACCAGCCATTCCAGGGTCTCTTGTAGTAGGTAGGGCGGAGTAATCTAAGACATGGGACAAAACCAGACATGTCTCATCTAGCGGAATCTAGCGTAAATTTTTTACAATTAGGTAGGTTTTTAAACCAACATTAGGCGCGGCTGAGTGTCCTATAAATGCATATTAAAAACGGCGGGAATCTTGTTTTGTCCACTTCCGAAAAAAATTCTAGAGCGACTTTCATGGAGTGGCTATTCCGCAAAAAGGTTCGAAATTCCGACGCCCCGTTTCTTTGGACCTGTGCAGCAGCGTAGCCGTGAACTATTGCAACAAGGTAAGCATTTGCGTTTTTTGTGAATCTCCTTGGCTAGCTGTGGAAGCAATTACAGTTCCCTATGTCGTAATCTTCATGATTATGAAATTGATTGAGTAGGATCCTATGGAAGAAGCAAACGCTACAGTTCGACGCTCGGGGAAGCAATTACAGTCTCTCCTCGCGCTATGTGTATTCTTTAGCTCTGGTGGTTTTTCTTCGTCCTCTAGAATGGCCCTTACGTTCACAAGAAACACGACAAGGGCTGCATGTAGCGACGCCAATATGAAGAAGGCTCTCGAAATCTTGTGCCAGCGAAAACATTCTATTCGCGCTGCAGATAAAGTCTTCTTTGTGCTTTAAGATGCCCTTCAAAAGCGAGCAAAATGTCTAAAGACGCATGATCCATACGTGCTTTGCAAAAAGCAGCAAAAACACGAATTCTTTCCTCGAAGCAAGAATAAATGCTTGTAGAGCAGATTTTGTGTGTGGGGAAATGCCTCTTTAGAATGACATGCACGGATGTTTTGGAAATTGTTTATGACTTCTGTGAAGCAAACGAAATTTCACATCCATTTGACACAGACTGCAAGATGGCAGGAAAAGATTGGCTCATCTCCTTCCTGGGGCGTAATTATGCGGTGCTATCGATACGCACACCAGAAGTACTTACAATACTCAGAGTCCAGGCACAGTCAAGGTCTCCAGTGAAGGAGTAATTTGGCCTCGTTGCATTGGGTTTGTTAGCAAAAAGCTGCTTAGATGGGCACTTCGAAACTATGGAGCAGCAGAGCTGTTTTGGTAGTGAACGGGCTTTTAGGACGCATGCACATGTGAGCATGGCTCTTCTATCTGCTAGGGCTGGTTCGTTACGTTCTACGTAGAGACTGTTCATGGGTGAAGTCCTGTATGCCCCGCTTGCAAGGCGCAGACCTTAGTTATGTACTGAACCTAATTGATTCAAGTAGGACGGTCAAGCTGAATTGTACACTGTGCACCCATAATCTAAACACGAGCGAACTATGGTGGGGTAGATGTGTAAAAGACAGGTCCTATCAGACCCCCAGCGTTTACATGAAAGCACCTTTAAGATATTGTTACGTGGTGGCAAGCCAAGGAAAGCACGACATGATGACATAATGAAGATATGATTTAATGGCTTAAGGGCCTAGCCCGAGCACTCCGTCCCGCGCCACTGCACTCTTCGTCTTCATAACATGACCCCGGTCCTCAGAGCGATCGTCCCGATCGATTGCTTGAATTACGAATGGTGAGGTGACGATGCGGATGATCAGGAAGGATAGAAAAAGATGAAAGGCTTGCCACAAATATGAAGGAGATGATCTGGTGGACGGTTGCCCCCGGAGCTTCAGGTCCAGCTGTCGGTCACCCACTGCCGAAGGTCAAGGGTTGAGGGATCGCCGCACAGCCTGGGCAGGGGTGCCGTCTTGGTTCGGGTCGTAGTCGGGTCATCGTACGTCAGGTCCTGGTCGTCGTGTCTTGTGTTCGGGGCTGGGGACGGGGCGGGGGAAAGCGGCTGGTCGGTTCTGGTCAGTTCGAGCTGAGGTTGAGCCGGGCGGCGGAGCCCAGGTCCCCTCGGCCGACGACGAAGGCGAGCAGAAGGCGGCGATGCTCCGGGGACTAGGATGACGATGAGAACCCAGCACCTCACACCATGTGTTACGTGGTGGCAAGCAAAGGAAAACACGACATGATGACAGAATGAAGATATGATTTATTGGCTCAAGGGCCTAGCGCGAGCACTCCGTCCCGCGCCACTGCACTCTTCTTCGTCTTCATAACAAAATTTATTGTCCGAGAGGCTTTTTTCAGGTTCTTTATGTGGCGCAAGAAGGTCAGTTTTTTTCGAAATTGATGCCTCGATATTCGTGTTCACTCTTTACAGGTAATTCGGTTTCGTTCAAGTGTCGTCTAGCATCTATCTGTAGGCCACGTTTGAGTGAGAAATTTATGACCACTACTTCCTCCGTGGAGAACCGGGAACCATTTCTGTCAGCGCACGTAGCTAGTTTATTGTTAACTGCAATTGTATTTCGCATGTTGATATTTTTGAGGACGTGCAAGCTATCTGAAATTTGTCATAGATAGAATACTTTATGAACCATGGAACTATTTTATTATTAGAATTCATTTCAACAGCAAAGAGGGTGCTGCTTAAAATACTTACTTGAGGCACTCCATTTTTATGAGCGAAAATTCTGGAGAGAGTTTAACTGAGGCGTATATGGAACGAACGGTTTGAGAGGAAGTCTTTTAGGCAGTTCAACATCCTACGACGATTGCCAAGTTCAGCCAAGTCGTGAAGAATCCCGAATCTGCAGTTGTACCATATGCTTTCTCTAATTAAATAAAAACAGCAAAACAGTGCTTTTTGTGTTAAAAAGATTTACGGACAGTATTTTCAAGACAAACCAGGTTGTCTGTTGTGGAGAATGCCTTTTTGAAACCGCACTGATGGACATTGAGAAGCTGACAAATTTCTAACACGAAGGTTAATCTAATGTTCACGATACTTTAAATGAAATTTGCAAGTAAGCTGGTATGGGCTTTGGTCCTATAACTACTTGAAGAGGTTGGTGGTTTTTCGTGTTTAAAAAATGGAACGATGATGGTCTTCTTCCAGGCTTCGGGTAGTTTACCTGATACCCAAACCTTAATAAAAAAACGTAAAAGTGCCTCTACGGAATGTTCAGAGAGGTGGGACCGCATTTGATTGTGCATTCCGTCAGGGCGGGCGCACTCTGTGTACCAGCGGGCAAAACTGTGTTTATTTCTTGAACAGTAAAAAATTATTATAAGGTTCACTCGTATATCCACTTGTAGGGAGTCTTTTTTTCTCGGCTGCATTTCTGTACCTTAGAAAAGATTGTGTGTAACGTGATGAGCTGAAAACTGCCAAAAAATATCCACCGTAAACTTTCTGCTTGTTATTCGATGTTTGTCTGCATACCAGGGGCTGTTAGAAGGGCAAAAATTGCGGTTGGGCCGTAGGTAAAACATAATATCAGAAAGACCACTGCAAAAAAAAAAAACAACGGACAAGAAACAAGGAGTACGACATGAGCAGAAGCGCTCCACTTTAAACTTTATTTCCGAAAAATTTTTACAACCTACTTAAGCAGTTTCCTGTCAGAGGCAATGACGCACAAGCACAGCAAACAATTTTTAATAAGACAATAACTCAGGATCTAGATCAAGTGACGGTGGCAACAAGCAAGCAGCAACCAACACAGCTCTTTACTATAACGTATCAAGGAAAGAGATAAATAAAGGAATGTGAAGCTGAATGGCCAACAAGGAACACGCCATAAACAAGCGGTGATGAAGACTTGCTCTTGAAAGCTAAAAACGATAAAAGGTACAGAAAGTAGAACAAAATAAAAGGCCAAGAAGAAACGCGGCAAAAAGGGGAAGTGTGAATGTGGAGTATTTACACCCTACTACGGATATTACGTCCTACTGCGGATATGTCGGGCTTGTGCCCCTTCCTTTTAAAATTTATGAGATTTTTCTGCGTGCGGTACCTGAGAAAGATCCCCTCTCCCCCAATGCTTTATTATGTTTCTTTTTGCTACTCTACATTCTCCTGTATACAAGGTTTTCTAGTTTTGTTTCAGCACTCCAGAAGATTTACGTATAGGCAGGCTCGCCGCGGTAATAATGCAGTATGTGACAATTTTGATTAACACCCCTGTTACACGGGCACTTGCAACGGCCGTTAACGCAAACGTCAGTTGAACGCCGTAACGGCCGTGGGAACGGAACGGTGGTGGCTGCGCTCACACGGTACTCTTCATGTTCGGGCAGTTCCATCCTGTTTCGACGACTCATCACGAAACTCTCTAACGTTTTACCTCACGAAGTTTCATCACGTGACTTTACATTTTTCCCTCAGTAACTCGAAAAAAATTTTGTTTTTCTAAATATTTTTTGTGCTACATGCACTACACAATGTTTTTTTAACTATTTTCGAGAGCTTTTTGCAAAACTAGCGGGGAAGCTCGTTTAGCCGATACAATCCGATCTATGGCGGGGCAAATGACTGCGTTTGTTGTAGTACAGTGGCTAGTTGTGGTTTCAATGTGGCGAAACGTCCCATTTTCCGCTTCATCGCTTGTACTAACCGCAGGACAACTGCGCATTTCCTTTTTTCTTTCGTACCGCGAGTGATCGTCTGAGCGATTCAGCAGGTGCAGTGTTGAACATGGAGCGACTTTGCGACGCGCACCCGAGAACAGCCGTAGAATAGCGCTTAGCCGGCCGCTTTATGAATGCGACCGTGATCGTCCACCCGATTCGCTTCTCCTGGTTGCGCACAACGAGGCCTTGTCTGCAAAAAGAGCTGAACTGCAAGCTCTGTGCATTCAGAAAGCGTCAATCAAGAAGAAGCGGAAGGCGGCCGAGAGGCGATGTTGCAGCCTCGCTACACTCGCTGTTGTGATGTCTGCCAGACAAAGGAGTATGTGGACGCTTTCAAGAGCACCGTCTTGCTGCGAAACCACCGTCCTGACGTTGTCAGATCAATTTTTCAAGGCTAACTTTTGCGTGACCCGTTCCACATTTCGGTACATCATGAGCTCGTGTTCCTGACTAACACGGCAGGATACGAACATGTGAGCTTGCATACCCCTGCACCAGCACGTCGCCCTCTCGCTGTACAGACTCGCCACATTGACAGAGGAAAGGACTGTGGCGCATCTTTTCGGCGTGAGTCGGCCATCCGTGAACCTGATCTTCCGAGAATTTTGTGACGTTGTCGTAGATGCTCTCGAGCCACTGAACAATGCTAGAGACCATGTGCGACGCTTCAAAGCCTGCACAGGCTTTCCGCAGGGCTTTGGCGAGATGAGCAGTTGCCATATAAAAGTCTCGCCACCAAAGAAAATACGCAGGACTATTACAATTATAAGGGCTGGTATAGCATAATTTTGCTTGCTATTCTAGACCACAACTACAAGTTCATGTATATTAATCTTCGGTCTACAGGGCGCAGTCATGATGCAGCAGTCTACAGATGCTCGGCACTACAGGACGTGGTGGAACTGATGTCTTCACTCTACCAAGCCAAATTATTGGCGGGTGCCAATAGGAGCGGTCCTCCTCTGTGACCAGGCCTTTCCTCTGCAGTGTCCCTTGATGAAGCGTTTCCCTGACATGAGTGCAGGCAACCCTACAGTGCAAACGTTCAATTACACACTTTCAAAAGCGAGGCGTGTCGTTCAGATTGCCTTTGGGAGATTGAAGGCTAGATTAAAGGTATTGAATTGAATTGAGTTTCAAATCGAAATTGTCAACAGCACTGTACGAGCTTGCTGCATCCATCACAATGTATGAGAGCACATGTGTGATCAGTGCGACACACAGTGGAGTGCTTAAACAGCAGGCGGTGAACTTCCGCAGCATCTTTGTGTGTGCAACGCAGTGAGCTCTTCAGGTGAAAGTGTCCGAGTTGCTTTGGCCAGGCACATCTTTTCATTTAAGTCATGACTACTTCGAAAAGTTTAGTTTTAGACATGCTATTGAACAATAAAGAGAATGTGAAAGATTGGGCAAGTCTGTGGCAATGTTTGGAGCACGTGTGCCCACGGGGCTTTATTCAGCGCTGTGGGAGCAGTCAGGCTGACGCTCAGGCCGACCTTCTAAGTATTGAGGGATTATGCTGACCATTTCTCGGTGTATGTCATTTGCCTTCTCCTGGAGACAGACCGTGTTTTCGCACAGCTTGTACTCCTTGTCATTTTTGGCACGGTTTTCTTGCCTTTTTAGCAGCAGTACAACTTTATAGATGATATCGGCTGTCGCCTTTTGCGCGTGCGGCCTTGCTCGGCCGAGGCAGCAGGTGTTGAAGCCTGGCTCGTCGATGCCTCGTTGGAGGAGGCCAGACTGGTCGACGTCTCGACATTTCCGGTGTCTGGGCTCCTCAACACTTTTTATGGCGGTCCTCAGACAATAATCTCTGCATCCTCTGGCAGCCGTTCCACCATGTCAAGCTTAAGAAAAGAAGAACAACGGAACATTACTGAATGTTGCTTCTAAGTTATTAATACTGTGTTGCATGATGAAAACAAGTTGTACACGTAACGGGCAAAAAAAATTTAATATTCAACAATTTTATGCAATAGCTGTACTTTTCTATAAAAGAGTTTTGGTACACCCTAAAGCACACGGCCTACCCTGGTGCCCTTTTCTGTAACATAACCAGCCTTACCTATCTCGCCCTATTATCATAACTCTAAGAAAAGTAACAAGTATTGTGCCATCGACTATGTCGGAAATGTTAACCAATGATTTAGAAGCTACACAGACGGTGATGCTAATTAAGGTCATCTGTGCATATTCAGTATTCTGGCACCCAACAATCCCTCATGTTCATGTCATGTGCTTTAGTAACATGAAATTCTCTAACCTTTGTTGCCACCTGTCTCCGGCGAAAAACCTGGCCGGCAAAAAAAAACAATTTCGGTTTGTCAGTTCATTTCTCGTGTTTGCATACAATCAAAATAAACATATGTCGCACCTTAAAGATCTCTTGTACCAGGCTTCTATCATTCATAGGCAGGTTCCCCAGGAATGTGTGAAGCCGTCTGTAGAATGGGCACTGAGTTGCAGCAGACCCAGTGCCAGCGATGCATGCCTTTCTGAAATAAAATCAAAGTACAGCTAAGAGTCACTTCTTTATGTCTTAAGAGATGAGCATCATTTATCGCTGCACAAATAAAAACTGCCAAGAACAATGAACCTCCTTGTACTGAAAGTTAAGACTGCAGAGAGTTCAATAGGCTTCGAACAAAATCATCTGATAGTCAAGATACAAGATCTTAGACTATAGACAATGTCAACCCACGAGTTTGGGAGAGATTCTTGATTAGGATATGCATTCAGCGCTTTCTGCTCTATTCAAAACGTAAAGTTGAATCCCTTCGGCTGATGCCATATGCACGACATAGTAAGGTTTTTCCTGCATTGCTATATGCACGACTTCGTCAGATAACATTTCAAGTCTTCTATCACGCTGTTTTGACAGCGACCTGGTAGATACCACCCCACGCCAGCCTCTGAATAAAGTAACTGTAATACATTTAGTGGTTCCGTGGAAAAGGTGGGTTCTTGATCAGTACAATAGTGTTTTACGATCGAAAACTACCTAAAACGTACCACTCCACTCCGAATAAAAAAATAATGCATGCAATTATTTGTGTTAGTATAGTTATATTGTTTTGTGGGTAATGAAAATTGCAAATGAAACAAGAAACCTATTATTGTTTGCATTTAATGCGAACACTCCTGTTTTCATAGTGCGGTTTAGCGATTGTTAGCTCTACTGCATCGCAAGCTACAGGAAAGCTACTGCACATATCAAGATCTTATTTCGAGTAGCTGATAGACCAGACTTCGATTTCTCGGTGGAAATGCGTTCTGTCAGGCTACGCCGGTCATGGCTAGATTACGGCAAATGGCTACATATCGCAACCATTTGTACTGCGCTAAGATGCGAGCGCTATTCCGAATCGCCGCGTGAGCGCTACAATCAGCCCGAAGCGTCGAGAAAGTTACGTTCGAGCGCATGTGAAGCAAAATTCGGCGTTGCCTATGGCATTGAAACACACGTCTTGCACTGCGAGGCGCCAGATTCTATTGAACATGCCTGACAATGCGCTATGTCGAATTAAAAATCACTAATAAATTCATGGTAACTTACTTGTTAGTCTAGACCATGTTTTCCATCTTGTGCTTGATCTGTTTGACTGTTACGCACACAGCGTGCCTGCATTCCTCGCTTGCGAGCTGGTTGAACAGCGCCGTCATACTCGTGTACATAGGTGCATTGCGTTTCTGCGCTCGCAGATCGATATGGTGATCCTGCCACAAGTTGATGAGTAAATGCGTCAGTGACGCTGTCCCGGCAAAGCGTTTTCGCGCCGGCGCGCTCGCCTGTAGTCGGGACACGTTGCTGCTGGGGGCTGCCATCTTGCGTATTTCACGACGACACGGACGGAAACGGCAGCGGAACGGAGACAGGCGAGCTTTGTTGATGTCAATCGCCGTTGGATTTCCAACGGAGCTCGCGCTCTTCTGGCATTTTTTTCAAACAGCTCCCAGTCGGCCAAATGGAGCTTTCAACGTCGGGGTTTTGTAGGAATGATTATTGGAGATGTTAGGCTAATAAGAACGGGTAGATTATCGCTACCATAGGGGGTGTCCAAGACATCTCAATTAAAAGCAGTAAAAAGAGAAAGGCGATATGAGAAAAAAATTACGCAGGTGTGTTTTCCTGAGCTTGGGAAGCAGTATGTGTGATTGCCCTTGTTGAGCAGGCACATATTATTACACAGAATAAAATATTCTGAAATACCGGCATCTATCGTACCTCTTGTTCGCTTCCCCACAAATGGGAGTCAGCATTAAAACCGCCGACTAAGAGATATGGCTCTGGTAATTGTTTTAAAAGGTCTTCTGTCATGAAGTGTTAGTGCCTGTTGTAGTTGGAGAAATACGAAACATACTGTAACTGTTTTAAAATGTACTACAGATTGTGCAACGGCTTCAAATGTAATCGGAAATTTGATTTCACGAGTGGCCACACTACTTTGATCAACTGTGGCAGTCTGAGAGCCTGTACGCTTGCTCTTGGTCATGGCGAAAGACTTTATATTTACTTACAATACCTTTCTGTTTTGGTCCCAAGTTTGTCTCCTGGAGACACAAAAGCCGCGGAATATAAAGCATGAATATCTTTTACGTCACTGTAGTTTTTATTATGCCTCGACAGTTCCAGTGAATTAAGAATGCCATATCTAATGACTTTTGGGGATGTATTTAAACTCCTATGCTCCCGGTTTTGCGGGGCCTGTTATTGGAATTTTTCCTCCCTTTCTCTGCGCCGCCACTGCTGTGGTGGCGGGCGACTGCTTATATCGATCGCGTGGAATTGTGTGAATTGTGAATCGATGTGACTTGAGTAGGTCACGTGGGGTCCACTCAATTTGAATGGCTTGCGAGATGCGAGCCGCCAGGCGATGTATATTATGGCACATTTCTGGGCTGCGGCCGACGCGTCGGAGTAGATGAGTTGCTTGAAGGGCGTCAGTACGAATGATAATGTTGGCTGTAGGGAGCAAGGTAACTGCGACTACAGAGCGAAGCGCATCTTGTATAGCAAGCAGCTCAGCACATAAGAAAGTAGGGGGTTCCTCAAATCGAAGCCTGGCCGTCTTGTTAAGTGCAGACTGGCAGGGACAATAAAGTGGAGTCGTCGTTACACAGCCTTGGATACTGGCATCAACATATATATTAATTGAGCCGCGCAGTAGGTGACTATCTTGTTCCGCGATTCGCTCGCGAAGGGACGATGCCGCATAAGGCGAGGTTGGGCAATGTAGATCGGTAGGTTTGTTGTCGCTCAGCTGCACAAAGTCCCATCGAGGAAAAACTGACGGTGGCGGCGACAATATGGTGTGTGGGGAAGCAAAGGTCCGGAGTGCTCGCGGTAAATGCAAAAGGGTGGCCTTAAGGCTACGAGCATCGCGGCTCTGCTGCACAAGCTCGTCAAGGGTATTTAACTGAGCATTTTCTTGAAGTGCCACGATCGGAATGATGCGGGATAGCTCTCATTGCCTCTCGATTGACGGCTTCGAGACGATCCCACTGAGCACTGTTTAAGTGTCGGAGCTGTGCTTGGTAAATGAGGCGCGGCTGCAATACCGCGCTCACCAAATGTCGTGCGACATGGGAGCGAGCGCCGCCGGTTTTGGGAGCAATACATCTGATTAGGCTCAAAGTCTGCAACGCCAGCTTTTTAGCCTGATAAAGCCAGGCAGTACCCGTTCCGGACTGATGTATCCACAAACCCAGAATTTTCAATGTCGAAGATTCTTGAACGGGGGTTCCGATAGTTGGAGACGGATTGGCGTGGCAGCGAATTTACGGCGTCCCCAGCGGTTGCCCACTGACATGAACGTAGTTTTTCTCACTGAAAGCTGTAGGCCGACAGACATAGAGTAATGGGCGGTAATATCTAAGGCTGACTGTAGGGGGCCGCCGCTTGAATTATCAGGTCATAGTGAGTGCTCCATACCGTGATATCATCGGCGTACAGTAAGAACGTAACGTCAGGAACATAATGTAAGCGCCATGCAAGAGGAATAAAGGCGATATTGAACAGTGTTGGGGATAGCACCGAGCCTTGAGGTAAAGCGCGAACAGATTCAAATGATCCTATGGAGTCACCACTGAGGCGTATGGCAAATCGTCTGCCTTCAAGGAAGGATTTTAGAAAAATTGCATACACGAAGAGGGAAATGCAGCATGTCAATAGAATGCAAAATGGCAGCATGCCTTATATTATCGTAAGCCTTTTCGATATCCATGGCGAGCACAGTACGTACATTGTAGCTGCGAGTTGATGACGGAACTTGCGACGCCAAGACAGCCAAACCTTCTTCAGTGCCGATGAATGGAGGGAAGTCAATTTGTGCGGGGTGGTAGAAATCGTGGTGCTCCAGATACCACGACAGTCGTTTGCCTAATATTTTCTCTGTCAGCTTGCCCAGTGTTGATGTTAGCGAAATAGGCCTGAGGTTGCCAAGATCGGTCGGTAGCTTCACTGCTTTTAGAATTGGGATCACAGTGGCCAATTTCCAGGTCTCAGGCACAGAGCCGTTTAGCCATACTGTGGTAATGTTGTCGAGAAGTTGAGGGAGGACAGCACAACTCATGTTCTTGTACACCTCTTATGGAATGGCATCCGGACCGGGCGGTGTCTTTCGTTTAGCCTCATCTATTGCTTCAAGGAACTCGGGCATGGTAAAAGCAGACGCAATACCCTCGGCATCTGGTGCTGATGGCAGTTTTTCTACGTGGGCTGGAATCCCTGCCAAGTTAGACTTGGTAGCTGAGGGTAGCAACACATCATACTTTGGAAAGAATTTCCGTGCCGCTTCTCTGGCCAAATCGTCCGGAGACAAGTTATCTGCGAGTCATGCGGTGCTAACTGTGCCGGGACGACGGTGACCGTGTTCCATTGCACGAAAAGTTCGCCAGAGATATGGATTCGACAACTTCGCAAAAAACTGCTCGCACCACGCATGCCACTGCCTTCGTGATGGATCGTGTTCGATTTGCGAGCCTTAGCAGTAACATAGTTCAGTCTTATACGTGCCTGTGCCGATGTGGGATCACGTGAGGCTGCCAGCTCGGCCTGTCGGCAGTTTAACAGATCGATATCTGGAACCGGTCGATCGCTGTCTGCCCAGGTGCAGGTGGTAGCCCTGTTTAACGCACATTGTATGCGGTCAACAAGCGATGGTGACGACTCTACAGGGAGATCCTGGAGAATAGCACGGAAACAATCCCAGTTGACCACCATGCACATGCGGCGTAACCGGCGAGCACGTGATAGATGGACACTGATGATTATAGGGTGGTGGTCACTGCCCCAACAGTCAGGCTCAAGGTGCCACGAGGGAGTGGCGGGGCCAGACCACCACGCCAGATCAGGGCATAGGTGGTACTGTGACTGTGACGCATAGACCGTGTTGCTGAACGGGGGTGATTTTGAAGAATAAAGAACGCATCCGCGAAGGCATCCCAAAAAATGGTTGCTCCCATCATAAGCAGCGTAGGCGGAGAGAGAGAGAGAGAGAGAAAGATCTTGTGGCCTGTTTGCTGCACGGTTTTTACAGAGGAGAAATTATATTTAAAGCTAGTTGTTGGCCAAATCAAGTCAGAGACCTAAAACAAACTATCCCAACTCTCTACCAGTGTGCTGATTGTTGTTTTGTAGCCTTGGAGCTTAACGGCCAGCCTTGAAGTGACTCGTGATGTGAGCGCTCAGGTTCCCCGTTTTTACCTCCCCTTGTGCAGTGCTGCCACTATGTATTTTTCTCCGTCCCCAATTTTATACAAAAAGTTGTTTATTCTTGCTAAAATCCACAGCGAAAGTTTCAAAACGATAAAGAAGGCCATGATCAGACCACCACTGAAAAGAAGCATAAAATTGTTATCTTGCTTCGGATTCATGCAGTCTACTTTTTCGCATCTGGGGTCTCATATCCCGCTTCAATATTGGTTGGGAATCTGAGACCCTCCGGGACCCCTGTGACTATAAGCACTGATCATAACACATGTTTTCGGACAGTGGCTCACCGTACTGTCGTTCTTTCAACAATCTGCTGGTCTTCATTGTTCGGTCAGCCACACACTACTGTGTAGGCACTTCCCCATCGACTATTTTCATGCACAACGCTTGAGCAATGGAGTTGTCAAACGTTCTCCTTCTAAAAGCATAGTTTTCAACACCTGTAAGCAATAAGACCCATTTCGTACTGCATGTGCCCAAAATATTTGGCAGAAAACACCACTTTGATAACTTCGGCATTAACGCGTCATGTTCACGTTTGTGGGCGCGCAACTGTTGTTGTTGTTGCCTCAAATAGGATGGCACATACCCACGGTGGGGGGTTGGCCATTGTTTATTGGAGGTTCAAACAGAAAAAACTCATCCAGGTTTATCTCCAGCGGCTCATAATTATAGTGGAATTTGAAGGAAAAAGACAATAACGAATTTTCAGAGATTTTGAGGAAATCGGAATGAGATTGAAGGAAACGAAGCGGTGTGCATTGATTAACTAAATTTTAAAAATTAATCACAAAGAACATAATTTTGAGAGGAAAGAAAAGGAATAGAGAAGCTAACTAAAAATATCCCTGTTTCAATAATATACTTGTGAACAAGCCGACGCACCTGCTTAATGGCATGCCTTTTGACTGATCAACCGAAGGAGAGGATGACGGGAAGAGTAAAATGCAGCCGTAATTGAGCGAGAGGATTTTCCAAAAACTGAATTCTCTGCCGTGCAAACCGGCGGCAGCGGAGGATGAAATGATCTATCGTTTCAACATTCGCGCATGACGCACATAAATTGGACGGCGTGAACCCAGAACGGCATAGATATAGATTAAGGCGAGGAATCCTACAGCGCAACAGCGTGACTGATCCTCACATTGCCTTGACGCGCAAGAACGTATGTTCCAAGCGAATTTCAAATGCTCGAAATCCGCTTTACCAAAGATGGGCTCATGGCTAAGGCAGTGGTTTATTTGGTGACGCTCATAACGGGACGTGGTCAAAGTCAAAGTCAAAGTCAAATTTATTTTTCTCCGAGAGGAAGAAAGGGGGCAACGGAAAAAAGCTGCACATGCGCAGCTTGACGAAGCCCGGCCCCCTTGGGTACAGTTCAGCAGCAATTCAAGAAAAATAAACAAAGGACGCTCAATGACAAGCATTGTACAAGATATATACATATGGACGACAATGTCAGGGTTTTATACGTGAGATGCAAAAAGTAAGCGGCTGACATAATACAATGCACGTGGTACAGGGCGTAGTTGCAGCAATATGTAAGCAAAAATGTCGTTAGCTGCGCAATATAAAGAAAAAAAGGAAGGGATATAAAATCAGACAGGTGGGAAATAGCGCAGCGGAGGATAAGAAATGAAGCCAGAGACAATGGTGAGGGTATTAACAGAAAGCGGATGCATTAGGATCTAATTTTTTGAAAAGTGAGCGTGCAGATTCTGTATTTGTATCAACACCAACGCGACTGAGTGCGTTCAAGAGGACGGCGATGTGGTACGATAAAAATTGATTGCCATATGTTGTGCGGCAGAAACGTTCGACCCATGAATTATTGTGTCTGGTGTTATGGCTATGACTGCGCGTTTCAAGGTTGAATAGCTGAAAAAAATAGTTATTATTAGTGCGAACAGCAGTCTTGTACTGGCAAAGAAGGCGGAACGAGTACATGGTTTCAATTGGAAGTATGCGATAGGATGCGTAGTATGCGGACGTATGATCACGGTATGAAATATTCGCAATGGCTCGAATTGCGCGTTTTTGACATATTTTTAGTTTATGAATGTTTTCTTTGGATGTGGTCGCCCATACAAGATGACAATAATTAAGTGCAGATAAAAATAAGGCGTTGTACACCATCCTTTTTACTTTTGTAGGTAATATATGCCGATTCCTACTCAATATTCCCGCGATTCTGTTTAATTTGTAGCAAACGTGTTCAACGTGCTTATCCCAGGTTAGGTTTTCTGGGAAAAAGACCCCAAGTGATTTAACGTGCGTTCGTATATCAATTTCATCATTCGCTAGAAATAGCTTTTCTGTGGGAGTTACAGTGGTGTTTCTTGCACGAAAAAGTATTGCTTGAGTCTTTTTTGCATATTTTCTCAGAAAGTTATTTTCGGGCCGACGCTTAACAAACTGTAATGCTATATTTGCTGTGTGTATCAAATTGTTTGGGTTATCTCCGGTAATGAAGAGCGCGGTATCATCTGCATATCCAATCCATTGTACCTCGCTTATAGTGGAAAAGATGTCATTTATGTAAAGAACAAATAGGAGGGGACCGAGAATACTGCCTTGAGGGACACCGGAAGTAAGTTGTTTGACGCTGGAATTTTTATTATTATGGCTAACATACTGAGTGCGGTGTTGAAGGTACGATGATAAGAGAGCATTAGAATTTCCCCGTATGCCATAATGCTGAAGTTTCATTATTAACGTTTTGCGACACACGCAATCAAATGCCTTTGAAAAATCTATATATATGCCTAAAACTAGTTTCTTATGCTCTAGAGCGTTAATAATGACTTCTTTTTGCGTTAAAAGAGCTGATTCTGTGCGTTTTTGTTTCAGAAAACCGTGTTGGCAAGGTGAAATGAGTGAATGCTTGCCTAAAAATGAATAAAGACGAATGTGCATAATTTTTTCTAAACCTTTAGATAACACTGGGAGAATTGAAATGGGTCGAAAGTTATTTATATTATTTTTGTCACCTCCTTTGTGTATTAGTCACCTTGGCTATTTGCATTAGCTCTGGAAATGTATTTAGCTCAAAGGCTAAGTTATACATGCTAGTCAACACTGGAGCGATGATACCAATAATGTATTTAATAGGGGCAATTTGCATGTCATTTGCATCACGAGATTTAGAATTTGAGGTTATTAAATACATAAATCACTTCACTTTCATTAGTGGGAAAGAATACCATACTTCCAGAGATATTAGGGATGCAATCTGCAGTGGGAGAGTAAGCTGTGCTTGCGCAGTCAGTTTCCCCAACGGAGACAGAATGCGCATTGAACGCATTAGATAGATCAGTGCCGCTGATGTCTTCATTGTTGATTTTTATGCTGGTGATGTTGGAATGACTGATTGGTTTAATGATCTTATTTAGGCGTTTCCACAACAGTTCGACGTTCCCGGATGCGTCATGCAGATAGGTAGCAAAGTATTCGTCCTTGGCAACTTTGAGCTTTTTATTTACCCTATTTCTATATGTTTTATACGCTTTTAATAAATTTATGTCCTTTCTTTTCACAAATTTCCAGTAAAGATGGTTTTTTATGTTAATTTTATTGACCAGATCTCGTGTTACCCAGGGTTTCCGTGATTTCCTGTTCCTTCGTCGCGCTACAGAAGGAAAGTGCTTTTGGTAAAGATCTGTAATTTTACATACAAGGGCTTTGTACATTGCATTTACATCAGTGCTTGAAAGAACATGGCTCCAGTCATGACACTGAACATCGGCTCGAAAAGATGCCAAGGAAGATTGGGTTATGTCTTGTCTACAAATCGGCGGATCGTTTGAAGGTGGAGGATAATCTTTTACATGAATGAAGGCGAAAATGGGCAAGTGATCACTGATGTCGCTAGCAAGCGCACCGCAAGAAGAAACACTTTTATCAGCATTAGTGATGAACAGATCGAGTAGAGTTGCTGACACTGATGTAACACGTGTTGGTTCATTTATAATGTTTAGAAACCCATATGACTCTAGAATGGACAGGAAATCATTTTTAGCCTTAGAAGTTTTGAGGATATCAATGTTTAGGTCACCGCCAAGAAAAAGAGAGTATTTGTTAAGAGATATAAAATCTAGAAGGCTTTGTAGAAAAAGTAGGAAATTTTTCAGATCACCCTTTGGAGGACGATAAAGAACCGAGAAAAATTGTGAATTGTCACGCGCTGTCACTATTTCGTAGTCGTCAGTCGACTTAGTAAACTCAGGAACAGGGTTCACGTTAAAGCTCTTTTTCATTAATAGCATAACGCCGCCACCATGTTGCAGGGGGCGATTTAACGCAAATGTTTGGTAGTCGTGCGACAAGAACGGGACAGAACTATTTTTGTACCACGTTTCACATACCATAATCGCATCGAAAGAAATGTCAGATGCATTAATTAAATAATGAAGGTCATCGTGCTTGTTTTCTAATGAACGTGCATTAATGTGAAGAAAAGATACAAGACCTTTATGATGAAAATTTTTCAGATCGGAAGGTTGTACTGCCATGAGGGCGGTAGAAAACTACTAAAAACTGCAGGTACAGGGCCACGGACCGAATTGCTAGCCTGATCATAATGTGTCGGTTTGCCTAGCCATTTTTTTCCAAGTCGTCCAAACAGTTGATTCGGAGTACAGTGCTGTTTTCAGCTTGACGCGCAAAGATTTTTCCATCTTTCGTCCATGCGAATTTCCAGTTAACCTGTTTTTTCTTTGTGATGGCAGCACCTAGCAGTTGCTTGTTTTTGCGTGTTAGATGTTCATTAACAAAGACGGCGCTTTCGGGGCTGTAGCCGAGGTCTGTTGTTGTTATTCGCATTTTCTTCGCCTTTGCTAATACTAAATTGCGTTTCTCCCGCTGGGCAAAGCGCACAATGATGTTTTTTTCATCTTCTTTTGAGGTGGGTACTCTATGGCAGATATCAATGTCAGTTTTTGATATAGGTTCGCCAACGAGTGTTCCTAGTTTGACCACAATGTCTGTTGCGTCACCGTCCTTAGGAACCCCTTTTATTTCAAGGTTATTTATTCGGGAATATTGTTCCAGTTCATCTACTCGCCGAGCAAGCTTGCGGTTTTCCTCTTTCATTGCATGATTAGTGTCTCGTAACGCTTTGACTTCCTTGATGAGTTCCTTAACATCAACCTTTGTTTCGGATATGTCATCACATGATTCGTTACAGAAGTCGACGCTTTTCTTCAGCTCCTGGAACTCAGCTAACATTTCTTTTCGGAATTTTTTAAGTTTTTGCCTCATACTGGTGCACTGTGTACATTCAGTGCATTCTTCCGCGTCCTTATCCTTCTTTCCCCTGGTTCCTGTCATGACTGAATGGGATCAGAAGAAGGCTACGCACACAGGGCAAACAGCTGTAAGCACAACTTGACTCTGCACAGCTCGTAAGGCACAACAACTCGTAAGACGCAACAACTCGTAAGACGCAACAACTCGTAAGACGCAACAACTCGTAAGACGCAACAACTCGTAAGACGCAACAACTCGTAAGACACAACTTGGCTCGGCAGCAGCGCGGAAAAGGCATACAATATTTTAGAAGTGGAAAAACACGCGGGCTTACCTGCAAAATGCAGGGGAAATAAGAACATGCGCCACAGAAGCACTGCTGCCGAACGAAAGCGTCGAATTCCAGAGTTGGGTATATGTGGCCTTCTCAGGTGATGCAGATGGCGCTCCGCGGGCGTGCGCAGTAGCAGGGGTTGGTGATAAGCAGGCTTCAGAACGGACTCGTGCTTGTCATGTTGATGAAAAAGGGCCAAGTCTTGGGGTGATCCGATACGTAGTGTAGGCTGCAAAATGCCGGGGAAATAAGAACATGCGCCACAGAAGCACTGCTGCCGAACGAAAGCGTCGAATTCCAGAGTAGGGTATATGTGGCCTTCTCAGGTGATGCAGATGGCGCTCCGCGGGCGTGCGCAGTAGCAGGGGTTGGTGATAAGCAGGCTTCAGAACGGACTCGTGCTTGTCATGTTGATAAAAAAGGGCCAAGTCTTGGGGTGATCCGATACGTAGTGTAGGCTGCAAAATGCCGGGGAAATAAGAACATGCGCCACAGAAGCACTGCTGCCGAACGAAAGCGTCGAATTCCAGAGTAGGGTATATGTGGCCTTCTCAGGTGATGCAGATGGCGCTCCGCGGGCGTGCGCAGTAGCAGGGGTTGGTGATAAGCAGGCTTCAGAACGGACTCGTGCTTGTCATGTTGATAAAAAAGGGCCAAGTCTTGGGGTGATCCGATACGTAGTGTAGGCTGCAAAATGCCGGGGAAATAAGAACATGCGCCACAGAAGCACTGCTGCCGAACGAAAGCGTCGAATTCCAGAGTTGGGTATATGTGGCCTTCTCAGGTGATGCAGATGGCGCTCCGCGGGCGTGCGCAGTAGCAGGGGTTGGTGATAAGCAGGCTTCAGAACGGACTCGTGCTTGTCATGTTGATGAAAGAGGGCCAAGTCTTGGGGTGATCCGATACGTAGTGTAGGCTGCAAAATGCCGGGGAAATAAGAACATGCGCCACAGAAGCACTGCTGCCGAACGAAAGCGTCGAATTCCAGAGTTGGGTATATGTGGCCTTCTCAGGTGATGCAGATGGCGCTCCGCGGGCGTGCGCAGTAGCAGGGGTTGGTGATAAGCAGGCTTCAGAACGGACTCGTGCTTGTCATGTTGATGAAAAAGGGCCAAGTCTTGGGGTGATCCGATACGTAGTGTAGGCTGCAAAATGCCGGGGAAATAAGAACATGCGCCACAGAAGCACTGCTGCCGAACGAAAGCGTCGAATTCCAGAGTAGGGTATATGTGGCCTTCTCAGGTGATGCAGATGGCGCTCCGCGGGCGTGCGCAGTAGCAGGGGTTGGTGATAAGCAGGCTTCAGAACGGACTCGTGCTTGTCATGTTGATAAAAAAGGGCCAAGTCTTGGGGTGATCCGATACGTAGTGTAGGCTGCAAAATGCCGGGGAAATAAGAACATGCGCCACAGAAGCACTGCTGCCGAACGAAAGCGTCGAATTCCAGAGTAGGGTATATGTGGCCTTCTCAGGTGATGCAGATGGCGCTCCGCGGGCGTGCGCAGTAGCAGGGGTTGGTGATAAGCAGGCTTCAGAACGGACTCGTGCTTGTCATGTTGATAAAAAAGGGCCAAGTCTTGGGGTGATCCGATACGTAGTGTAGGCTGCAAAATGCCGGGGAAATAAGAACATGCGCCACAGAAGCACTGCTGCCGAACGAAAGCGTCGAATTCCAGAGTTGGGTATATGTGGCCTTCTCAGGTGATGCAGATGGCGCTCCGCGGGCGTGCGCAGTAGCAGGGGTTGGTGATAAGCAGGCTTCAGAACGGACTCGTGCTTGTCATGTTGATGAAAGAGGGCCAAGTCTTGGGGTGATCCGATACGTAGTGTAGGCTGCAAAATGCCGGGGAAATAAGAACATGCGCCACAGAAGCACTGCTGCCGAACGAAAGCGTCGAATTCCAGAGTTGGGTATATGTGGCCTTCTCAGGTGATGCAGATGGCGCTCCGCGGGCGTGCGCAGTAGCAGGGGTTGGTGATAAGCAGGCTTCAGAACGGACTCGTGCTTGTCATGTTGATGAAAAAGGGCCAAGTCTTGGGGTGATCCGATACGTAGTGTAGGCTGCAAAATGCCGGGGAAATAAGAACATGCGCCACAGAAGCACTGCTGCCGAACGAAAGCGTCGAATTCCAGAGTAGGGTATATGTGGCCTTCTCAGGTGATGCAGATGGCGCTCCGCGGGCGTGCGCAGTAGCAGGGGTTGGTGATAAGCAGGCTTCAGAACGGACTCGTGCTTGTCATGTTGATAAAAAAGGGCCAAGTCTTGGGGTGATCCGATACGTATTGTAGGCTGCAAAATGCAGGGGAAATAAGAACATGCGCCACAGAAGCACTGCTGCCGAAGGGTAAGGTTCAGAACGACATAAGCAACAGGCCCATTGACAGCTGATTTCTCTCACAAATGGGCCATCAAATTCGAAGTGATGCCACAGTGCCCAGTGATCCACTAGAAACGTACCTCTCGGACATGACCTGGCCCAAAGTACATTAGGGATCGATACAAGAGACAAATTGTTGAACTTTCTTTTGCTGCCAAGACTGAGAGACTGTCCGAGAGAAATACAACTTGAGAAATATTGCGGACTACTTTTCTGAAGGCCCAAACTAATAACGAGAAATTCGGCTGCAAAAATTGGAGTATAATCAGGGACCTGGATAGAATAACTGCAATCTAGTACAACTCCAATCAGGCACCTACTGCTGCCTTTTCGCCTTGCTGAGAGGCACCTGTGCAAATTGCAGTATGGCTCCAATCTTGCAACAGATATTACTCCAGGACACCGTTTACCACATTGACAGAGAAGTACTTTGCATACGGCGGCAGCGTATGGCAGACGCAAACAGCTGGTGCAGCGTGCACATTGCTGACGCATTGCACGGACCTAAGCGAGACTTCAATTCTAGACAAGAGCTGCTCAGTAAACTCAAATTGAAGCAGTTTGTGAAGTGGGCAGTGCTTATCCGGAAACAGTCCTTGGTTTGTAATAAAAATTGGAAGAGCCACTCCAGGCATTGGCTCAACTTCCGTAAGAATTTACGCACCGTGACAAGTAGGAAGCGAGAGCTCAAGTTCCGTACGCGAGCTTCGAGAAAAAGGACACAATTTGCCACTGATTTTGGTAAACACAGGCAAAGCCGTAGAGCGCTCCTCTCCAAAAGAACCAGTGGTTGAACTGTATCTAGAACAACCGTAGAACATAACGCAACCGAACTCCAAATTTCACCTTACGTAAGTCTTATAGAGAAATAAGAGAGCGTCTCTGCGCATACTGAATTCCTTATTGCTGATTCGCGTCAGGCGACCGCGACCTCGCTCAATTTTGAGAACTATATACTTCTGATATGAGAACACAAGACTAGATGATGGTCGTATTTTACACCTAGGTACATTAGGGAGTCATCTTGGGGGATTTGAGTGCAGCAATACAGAAGACAGATATAAAGAGGGGACGCTGGAGGAAAAACGATAACGGAAGATTTGTTCGCGTTGAGAATTAAATGTAACTTGCCCTGCCATACTTCCAGGGCATTGGCGTAGGCCTGCGATAGCTGACAAAGTGCATGAATGCCTCTAGCAGAAGCAAACATGGTGATGTCGTCCACATACACAACATTTTGATGTCACCCTGAATTGGTATGTTCCGCATAAGTATGTTAAAAATTAAAGGAGACAGAACCGATTCCTGAGGCGCACTTCTGGTCTTTGAAAAGGTTTCGGAAGTAAATCAACCATGAGAACAGAAGAAACGACTATTTTTTAGAAATTCCTGCACCCCTGCAACAATGTAAACAGGCGGCCAAATTTCGTCAAGCTTCTTCAATAGTATTGAATGACATATGCTTTAGTGATATCCACAGCAACTCTCTTTCCTCTTCATTACAACTCTCTATCTGCTTTCCAAATCTAAACGTGCAGTCCAAATCGAGCACCCCGAGGAAACCCTTCCTGAGAAGCACTGAAGGCCTGTATTGCAAGAATGTTATCTGTATGACCGCTGTTAACAATGCGTGCAATAAGTTTAACTAAATTAGACAAGAAATAAATCGGTCGATTGTTATCAATTACAATACCCCTCTTTGAATCTTTGAGAAGTAAGATCATTTAAGCAATTTTCTATTCAGGAGGTAGCCAAGTTTTCTCCAGGGACACACCTACAATATGCAATATGTCAGGGCAAATTCTTCCATTAGAGACTTCAACATACCAATAGAGACCCCATCGCCTCCAGGAGCCGCAGGTTTGAGGCCAGTATCTACGGAAAATAATTCAGAGGGTGTAACCGCCATTAAGTCTGAGCGCGAAGGGGGTAGGTCGAATGGAACCACCAGCCGCTCTTGAAAGCGCAGAGCAAGGCCTTGTGCTATCTCGTCAAGTTGTTTTTTTTTGCTTACTTGGGTGATAACGCACTGACTCAGTAACATGAGAGGACGGCGAATTAAGGTTGCCTTCTATAAATCGGTACGAAGTTATGCGGGTATTTGCGCTTGATATAAAACAGTTCAAATTCCCGTTTTACTCCTCCTTCGCCTTACCAATGGTCGTTTTAAAGGAAGCCGCAAAAAATTTGCAATTTATTCAATTCCGCGGGCAGTGATTATGAGAAAGGCTATTCCAGGCAGCTTTTCTAAGTCCATGGACTTTCACACTCATCATTTCGCCACAGGGAGGGTTGTTTGTTTTTGACCGGTGACTGCACTGTAAATGCAGAACGCTGATAGGCCTGTAACACGGAATGGAAAACTTGCTGAGCGTGATCCAAGATATCATATGATGCAATGGAGGAGAAAGAGGATTGCACAAGTTTTTTTAAAGTGTGTGGTTTACGAATTTTTGTGGAGAAGCAGTCAACTTGAGGAGAGACGCTACTATGGTGAAAGTTATCGAAAAGTCATCATTGCAAGTACCACAATCCACTCTACACGACGAAAAACCTGCACCCCGTTCACTGCCAATGTTATGTCAATGACAGACCGAGAATGGGAACGCATGTAACTCCTTGACTCTTACAGCAGCGCAGGTTTCTTGCCGACATCCATGACCAAAGAAGCTGCCCACATCCTTAGTACGAAAACCATAAAAATTAAGCGATGAGAATTGAAATAACCAGCAATCACCATTCTATTGTTACAGAGCAGAACATTTAAATGATCTGCGCTGTGGACACCTGAAGGAAATTGAACATTTGCAACGGTAAGGGGAGCACTCTGTGGAATTGCAATATCAACAGCCAACAATTCACAGTCAGGTCTTTGAATTTGGTGCGACACATGCGCTTGATGAAAAAATTTAGAACAAATTCATGTTAACAAGCCACCACCAAAGACGTAATTGCGATCGGCTCGGAATACCCGGAAATTGTTGAGAGAGAATGAGCTAATAGGAGTAACAGGCGTAATGCAAGCGCACGTTAATTAGGCAACTCGTCTAAACTATCAGGAGCCCATTGCCAAGGCGTTCTGCATAGCCTGAGTAGCTTTGGGACGTTAATCCTATAAAGGCAAACCCAATGTGCCATAATCATATATGCTGAATAATTCAATCCTATACAGCGTTTTCAATAGGAAAAACAAGTTTCCTGAAGTACAATTATGTCCGGGTTGAATTGTTCGACATGTTTCTGTAAATCGTGAAAAGAAGATGCGACTGAACGGCAATTCCTCTGTAGTACTTTTAACCCCGCCATTGTTACTGTAAAAGCAGAGAGGCTATGACAGCCTCCTTTAACACATCATTTTTATGTGTATTACTGGGGGTAGCTTTCTTGCTTTAGTTGCTTGGGAGGGCTGAGTTCGACAGAGAAAATGGAGCTCGGCGCTTCTGGGAAGGATACGCCATCTCGACGTCCGTAGTGCAAGCGGCAGATAGGCTGGTATCCACGGCACCACGTACGGCACAGACAAGATTGCAGTTGGAATAGGACCCAGGGGAGAGACACCATGAGGCTATGCGATGGATTAGCTGATGGAACGGAAGATCAACAGTTGAATGAGCAAACTGACTTGAAATGACCTGCGATAAAACTAAACTGAAGGTAGTAAACATACGGTCCACAACATTTGCAAGCGCCTTCTCGACAGCTGACACCACATATTGTGTCAGCAACGCATCTGCCTCCGACATAAATTACCTAGAAAGACCCGCATGAGAATGCCTCTTCTGTTCTAATAGTGCATAAGCATCAGCTCAAGGGCACCTTCTAGGCTGAATAATGTCCAGAACATTCGGCTCATCTGAACGTTTGGGACAGCCAACATCATCAGCCGGATGAACACCACCACAGAGGCTGCAAATGGGACTCTCAGATGTGCAGAGGTGGGCGGAATGGTTCTCCCCGCATAGTAGGCAACGCGTCGCAGAGTTGCAAGCTTTGCTGCTATGACCAAAGCGCCAGCAATTGCTGCATTGCAAAGGACGAGGACGTAGCGGGTCGACGCGGTACACTATGGGCCAAACCTTAAGTTCACACGGGCAAGCGCTCTGTACTATCTTGTCCGTCTTCTTCCTTTTTGTGTTCGCGCTGCTGATACATATGGATCGCAACCAACTAGCCCCGCAGATGGTGTTAAGAAGATCCTGCAAATGTTGCAATCACAGACTGTAGGCACACTTGAGCCATTAGCATCTCTGCTACAGCGCTAGACTGTTCGCACGCCAACGCCGGCGTCCTGAAAGTCGTCAAGCAGTTCCTAGGGAGAGGTCGATGGGTCCACGCCGCGTATGATACCTTTTGAACATGCGAGTTCCTCTGATATGAAAGGCTTAACTGGAAATGATGCTATGAATGTGCAGTGCAGCAACTCCGACACGCACTGCACATCCGAGGATAGGCACAGAATACCCCTTCAACCGAAAGGGCGCACTTCAGAGATTTCCAGCTGGCGGCAGGTAACACCGTAACACCTTCTCCTGAATCAATTTAGAATTTTTCATTTTTAGGGCCCCGTCTTCAATGCTGTCTTCAATTCAATGAAAAGAATGCAAGGGCAAACTTTGGGCCGGCAGGCAGGCGAACCAGAGAGCCGCACCCCAACCCGGGGAAGCAAAAGACATTGCTCGAGGCCTCAGGGTACATTACGCCTAGCTATCGGTGTAGCAATAAAAAAATCCTCACCAAAACCACAACACGTGGATCGGCCTCACCATAGAAGGAAAAAGAGGGAGTCCAACGGAGGCAACAGGATCAACCCCCCCCCCCCCCCCCACTGTCCCCCCTGTTCTTGCGTCTTCCAATCCATCAGCCTACATATTATTACAACTCATTTTGCCGTCAGAACGTTCCTGTATCCAGCAATTGACCGCCGTTGTCTTGTCCACTCCCCCGCAGTGGGTATGTGCTAGCATTGTTTGAGGCCAACCAACCAACCAACCAACCAACCAACCAACCAACCAACCAACCAGCCAACCAACCAACCAACCAACCAACCACCAACCAACCAACCAACCAACCAACCAACCAACCAACCAACCAACCAACCAACCAACCAACCAACCAACCAACCAAACAACAATACCAAATACAGTAACAGCGGCAGGAACCGGCAGGCCACAGAATAGCAGAGTGGTTCCTGTTGTTGTTGCCCTCACAAAATGGCACATACCCACAAGCGGGATTGGCGGTAACCAGGCGGCGACTATTTTAATTGCAGATTGCATACGGCAAGCGTGGCATGACCTAACAAAAATTGCGTAACTCTGTTTCCGTAGCGGACCAGGTTGCAGGAGGTTACAGCGACCTAACAAACTGAAAATTAGGTAAGGAAATCAGTAAAAATAAAGAGATTGAGGGAGAGAGAGTAGAAATTGCAAAAAGTAGTTACCCAAATACGAAAGCTTATGATGGTATGGACAGTACGAAAGCCTATGATGGTAGATGTTTTGATTCTAGGAGATAATTTTGAAAGGCAGGCAACAGATTGGCGTAGATTACAAACAGGTTCCTTCCCCAACCTCTTTATATACAACAAGATGTTCCCAACGCAATATAGGGGCACATGCCCGTGGTGCGGGGCCACACCGACACTATTTCACATAACATGGGAATGCGAACGAAACAACGCATTCCGAGACCACAAACCCCCGAGTGCGGAGCACTGGGAGAGCCGGCTCGTCAGCTGCGAGCTCGCCGTCCAACAGAGGATGGTAGAGCACGCAAGGGATGCAGCCAAACTCAGTGGAGCCCTGGACTGAGGGACCACCCTTTGCTGAAGAAGCCTTCCCTGCAGCGCAGCGTGAAGACAGCGACACGCGAAGCAAGCAAGAAGATTTCTGATCGCCTAAATATTTATGATTCAATAAAAGTTTTCCTATCCTATACTATCCACCTTAGCACTTCTTCTTCACCTATGACAAGGAAATACAGTGTGTCATTTCTACATTAACCTACTGACACACTCCGAACAATAAATTGCACCATTCACGAGAGTTTGAAAAGATTGCAGGCAAAACAGCTATTTACTGGTTCCGTCAAAATACGTCGTGATGCACATCCTTTATTTTTTTTACAAACACATTTCGCTGTAGCTGCAAGAGATGGCGCCACATACTTTACAGGGATAAAGGCCTTGATATATCAATACACTTCATATTTACACCGACTCTCGCGCCGCCCTTAAACAGCTTAAGGCTGTTCGACAAACGTTCCAGATTTCACAATCTATTCATATGCTCTGCGCAAAGTATCTATGTCCTGTGCGCATACACTGGATTCGCGGACATGCCCAGGATCCACATAACATTCAAGCGGATGCTATGACTCATCTTCATACATTAGACGATCAGCCACCTTCCCCTCTTCCCCCAGATCTGTTCCTGTCCCATGCTTCCGATTCCGAAGTTCTCCGCCAGCGAACACGCGCTCTCATTCCTCCGTGTTCGCACCCTCTCCCCCGTAGTCTTACTCGGCAGGAGGAGGTATCCATGCGCCGGATTCGGGCAGGGGCGGCTCTGACACCATCTGTCCGTCATCGGTGGGGTGCCAAAGATCTGCCAGTACCTGACAGGTGCCCTCACTGTAGCGCTGCACCGGACATTTGTGATGTGCGGCACTTGTGGACGTGCCCAGCGACGGCTGCTATCAGAAAACGGCTCCTCAGGGAGGTGGGCCTGCGGTGGAACCGCGAAAGTGACTACTTGAAGTGGACTATGGACAACCGTTTCATTAACAACCTCTGCGACTACCTCAGCGCAACGGTTCTTCACTCCTTCTTTTAACTTTCAATCCCGTGCATTCCTTCCGCCTTTCCTTTTTCAACTTATGCCTCATGCCACACTTCTCGAATAAAATAAAATATTGAAAGTAGCGACACTCTACTTCACTTCAGCTTTTTCCTCCTCGATTGTCCTCGCCCGCTTCTCTGGCCGTCGGGCACTCGTCGGCCCGATGTGTTCGCAAGCACCTGTGAGCGTGCCGAAGTTTACGCTTTTTTTTCACGCTCTATTATTAAACACTATCCCAAAAAGTGCTGCGACATGCAAGACTCTGCCACGAATCACATTTATCATTTTCTCGTTCAAGCACTTAAATCACTAAACGTGAGCGCTTGCTGCATGAAAAACCAAACCGCACTCCGTGCTCCTGAATATGGCAGAGATTTTATTAGCCGGAATTTTTCTCTTTACGTTTTTTATTAAATAGTTTTGAGCTCCCTGATGCTCCGCTAAATGTTGATTTCACCTAGCGCTATATTTTCGCGGAAATACTGCTCATGACGCTGTTCTTTTGCGATCGAGCGAGGTGAAGATTGCGGTAATTTAGGTAACGAAGTCGGTTCACGGGTGAGTGAGTGGCTGCGAAAATGCAGGGAAAGTTTCCTTAATGCGCGTTATGTATTTTTGAACAGGCTTCAGCCCAAAAATTTTAAGCTTGGCTTGTCAGAGTGATGCACACGCCGTGGCTTTATTGGCGTCGTTACAAATTTCATGGCTGCTTGAAAGAGAAGAATTATATTTTCTAGTTTTTTCGTTAACTTTAAAATCTACTGCAGAAGAGAGCCGGGCCAAGGGTTTCGCTTAAAATTTTGAGGTGATTGCTGGTGCCAAAAGAAGAGTTTATCATGTGGCGAAAAGATACGATATTACCTTGATGATTCATATACGCTAATCCTTCAAATGTATTCAAGGAATGCATCAGATGCCCATGCTGAATCAATATTCAGCACTTTAAAGCGCGATCAAAAATAATGTATTCATTCTGTGACTAATGGAGTCTCACGGAATCAATTTGTACTCTTATGAACTAAAAAGCTAAAAAATCTGATGTTATTTTGAAAACACCATTCAATGCAGTTATCATAACAATTTTGAATGCGACAATTCAAAGCTCGCTCTATCACTAGAGATAGAAGGCAACGATAGGGTCGATAGAGTCGCTCGCGAGTACACTAACCGAGCACTCTTGAACGAAGACCCGGAGGACAACTTGAGGGTAATCCCGACGTACTCCGACATTCTAAATTATTACAGAGGGACGAGACTAAAGTATCCTCCTCCCAACCACAAATTAAATCAACAAGAAGCAGTTTACTGGAGGAAGCTGCAAACCGAACCTTCCCCAATTTACACACCCTTAGCAAACTGTTCCCGAACCAATACAGGGACATCTGCCCATAGTGCGGTGCAACACCCACCCTATACCATATTACCTGGAAATGTGACAGAAATAAAGCATTCCATGGCTCAGAAAATCCGAGTGCGGAGCAGTGGAAGAGTGTGCTCTGCAGCGGCAACCCAATCTTCCAAAGAGGATGGGTCATCCATGCCCAGCGAGCGGCCAAATTCAGCGGTGCCCTAGAATGGGGGCGCCGACCTCTGCAAGACGGAGGGAGACATCTGTTTGAAGATGAAGACCTCTGTCTGACCGAAAGACCTTGTTAGAGCAATAAAGTGTATCTTATCACAATCTCTCTTAAGATTCAAGCCCCCTATTATCCCTCAGACAGACGTTGATATAACACAGTTAAATCTACCACGCTAGAGCTCTGGGTCACAAGGGAGAAAGACTGCCGCACACGGTGCAAAACTCAAGATGTTTCCTATTTTGCACATGGTCAGGAGCACGCGTATTTACTAGCAGAAAAATGTACGTCAATGATGCAAGCGTTTTTCGCGGAGACCCACACTGAGATCAAGAAATTAAAGTGGCTTTACTAGGAGTAATCCTCACGCCAACAAACACGAATAGAACACACAGAGCATTGTAATCAAATTGAAAGATTAGCATGTGAAACTACGCACAATGATCAACGAATTAAGCAGTATTATCAACTTTCTGATGATCTCGCAAGATGTTTTAAGTATGCAAAGTAGTTTTGTTACCACAAAGTGCACAGTATATCGCCGAGGACGGTGTGCTTTGTCAGAACAAATTTCTTAAGGGCGATGTTTTGGATCCACTTTTTTCTTAGGCTGACGCCAATTTTCCTCGAGAAATCGCGAACAGCATGACGCCATTTTCACTCCAGATTGTGCACTGAAATGCATCGCAATCGAACATAACGCGGCAATAAATGTTGAGCTCGAATTGTCAGCGCGTAAGTCAACGAAGCTGGACTTGCAGCAGATGCAGGCGGGCTGCACATGGCGCCGATGAAAGAAGAAAACACAAGAAATCTTTCCGCGCGTTGCCTGGGCGACGGCCGGGCGGGCCAGTCATCGTTAATAATTGCGGCTAGAGAGTCGGGAAAAAAGGATGTTCGAGAGTTCGCGGCGTGGCGGCAAAATTTACAGAAAGGCGCTACCTTCAATTAAGGGGCTTAAGAAAGGGCGGGTCCCAATGCCATGGGCGCGGTATTTAGAGGTGGAAATTCGCCTTGTATATGAAAATTTGAGCATGCTTAGGTCACATCCAGATCTGTGGAAGCAGCGCTTTAAGGCGATAAGAACTACTCCAAAAAGGAGAAGGACGGTTGCCGCGGAAAGAAGGTACGGCGAGCGAAGGTTAGGCGTGAGTGCAGGAAGGCGCACCACGGTAACTTTCTGGAACGCGGTTACCACTGAAGGAGGAGGGAGGGGTAACGAGAGCGGAGGAATGCAGCACGGTCCGTCTGCGCTAGCTGCTGCGAAACGCGCCGCTTGAGTCGAGCATCATCGGTGGAGCGGCGCTTCTAGAGCGGCGGATTGAGGAGGAGACCTACAAGAAAAACGACTGTGTGTTGAAGTCTAAAAAGTGCACACTGGAAATATACAGATGTGAGGTCATTTTAATATTCTCGAGAACAACATAACGCAAAGTAAAAAAAATTAACGTCAGCCGCTGAATCTCGCGTTCACCAGTGGAAACGGTCCTGTCAGTTTTTGCATCTTTTCTTTTTCGAAACCATAATTTTTTTCTGCCTTCTCAAAATAGAACTGTGCGGAAAAAAACGTACTTCGTAGATGTGTACTCCGCTAGTTAGATGTCTGCGTATAGCAGCTTATATACATTTAGAAAGAAATCAGCCATTTGATATTTAATATTTTTGTAATATCTGACAAGATGAAACCGCAAAAAAACAAGAAAATAACAGTGAGCTGTTGAAGTTCTATGAAAAAAATGCGTATGCAGATGACGTTAGTGCGCTTGTTAGTGAAATGTTAGTGCGCTGAAACATCCGTTTAGTACTAAGTATCAATGTCAATTTGAAACCTTTTTGCTGATTAGTCCGCTTCTGTTGCCTTCTCTATTGTTTGGACATCTTTAAAAAGAGATGTTACACAATAATAATGAACAAAAACTTGAAGGCTAATACGCAATCACTGAAAAAAGGTTCAACGCATAGCCAAGAATAGGTGTGGGCAGGAAAGTACAGGAAATGTAGCGCACGAAAGGCGTAATGCTTTCTAGGACAGCATAGGAGAAATCAAGTTCAGAAGCTGCGCGTGCTGCCAAGCACCAAAAAAAAAAGGGAATGGCTCACCATAGCGGTGCATAACGCACCAACTGCGGCGAACTAGGCCAAACATGCTTTCCAGCTAAGAAAAGCGGCTGATGGCCGACGCTTCTCAATCCGCGTAAGTAGCAAAGAGCGACAATGCCCACTTCCCAGCTCGAACCAGAAAACAGGGGGAAGGCGAGGCCCGTTCAGCAGCGAAATGACCACACCAATATCAGCACTTCGATGTCGTTCTGGTCTTTTGGCTGTTGTTTTGTTGCTTTTTGTCATAGCAAATGACACTTTCTCCTCCACTTCTCCATGTGAATCGGGCTTGCCACAAGTCTCTGTGCTGGGACCTTTGATTCTCTCATCTATATCACAGACTTACCTGACAGCTTTAAAGTTAGAGACGTGATATCTAGAAAGGTTGACCAGCTAATGTTTTGCCGGTGGTAGAGTTATATACCGCTAAATTTACCGTGACTCTAATGCAGGTGTTCTTCAGTGCGGCATTAACCGTGCTTTTGACTGGGCTAACACATGAAGCATGGAATAAACACTGTGGAAGAAGAAGACGAAGTGTTCTTGAGAGCAGAATTCTCCTTGCTCGTCGTCAACGCCTGGTCACGGCTTTGGTTACGTTAGACGTCGGCAATGCTTACGACAGTGTAGAACACTCCATCCTGATACATAGGCTACAGTCTTTTCAATTTCCAGATTATATAGTTGCATTGATATGTGCATGTCTTTATAACAGCGAATTATTTTGCGTCCATAATGGTGTTCATTCAGAGAGGTACAGACAAACGCGAGGTGTACCGCAAGGAGCTGTTCGTTCTCCTGTGCTCTTTAATATTCTGTTGAGCTCAGTTCCTCTCCACCGCCATGTACGCACTTACGTCTATGCGGACGACATTGCGTTTTTCGCTGCTGCGCCGGATATACATTCCCTGTATGGTCTGTTGCAGTAATACTTGAATACACTTGAGCACTGGTTGAGCGCATTGCGCCTGAAGTTAAATGTTGGGAAGTGCGCCACCCTTATTTTCCCTCTATACACTCCTGTAGTGGTCTCTCTCACTTGCCAGTTGAAAATAATACTGCAGGTTCAATCCCTAAAATACCTAGGGGTCATTTATGACAACAAACTCACCTGGCGACCTCCCATTGACCTTGTCGCGGCGAAAGGGGCTCGTGCCGTGGGCATGTTACGGAGATTATGTCAACACCGGTACGGCATGCGCTGAGATGCGCTATGAATGATCTACATAATGTATGTCAGGCCAATTTTAGAATTTGGATCAGTGTTGTTTTCAGGCTCGGCTACATTTAAACTTCGTCCTCTCGTCCTTTTAGAGACAGAAGCACTTCGCATGTGCCTCGGCCTTCCAAAATCTCTGGCTACCAATGTGCTGTACCTTGAAGCCCGCATTCTGCCTCTCTTATCACGACTTCAATTTTTAACTGTGCAAACTTACCTCAGGATGTATGAATCCCATTTCCACCGTTCGCAACGCATTTTCTGTTGTCAGCCGACCTCCGTTTTTGGTGTCCCCTGGTCTCGTTTCAATTCCCCTAAGGTAGTGCTTGTGCAAAGATTACTTCACCCTTTAGATGTAAACATTTATGATATCCATCCTGCGCTTAGCAATGGGCCCGCTATCCACATTGTTTTCGACGACATATTCCCAAAAATCCAAATTTTTGCCAACGAGTAATCTAAATGGTCTACTAGAAGATCATCTGAGGACCCTACCTACAGATATAGCAATAGCCACTGACGCATTGCAAAGCAATGAAAAAGCAGGTGTGGGAATATTTTGCTCGCATTTCGATTGGTCCTTTTCACTGCGCCTATCAGATTTCACCCCTATTTTTCAAGCAGAGTTTCTTGCAGTTGTACTTGCTCTACGCAAGATAGACCCCTCTAATACAGCAGTTGCAGTAATTACTGATTCTTTATCTTTGTGTCCGTCCCTCGCTGCACATGTTGACGGTCCCATTTTAACAACTTTCTTATCCCTACTTCCCCGCATTTGAGCCTTGTTCCTTTAGTATGGGTTCCCGGTCACAGCAGTGTGGCAGTAAATGAGACTGCTGCAAATCTCGCAAGGGTTTCCCTCAGCGGCCCCGTGTTTCCAATCATCCCGGCTACACCCTATATTACAGCATCTGGATTTCGGCGACGTGCTTTTTTAAGCACGCAAGACAAAATACTTTTAACATCGGCGGATTATGAGCACCTTAAATACTATTGGAACAGGAAAATTTGTTGCTCTCGGGAGCTTGAAGTATCACTGATGAGGCTGCGCTGCCGCATCCCCCCTCTAAATTTCTATTTACTCAAGTCGGGTTTGGCGCTCTCTCCCTTTGTGCATTTTCCCATGAGCTTGAATCTATAGAACATTTTTGGCTGTATTGTCGCCGATTCAACACTCTGAGAAAAAGGTTGCTGGAGGAGCCCGCCAGAGATCTGTTTGTACCGCTGTTCTAGATTTCCTGATAGAATCTCAGCGACTGCCTTGCTAAGTGTTCCAAAATTTTCTTTTCTATCAAATATTACATTTTGACTTCATTATTATTTAATCCCTCTCTTTATTATTATTCTTACAATTTTCAAATCAAAACTCTCATACCGTTTCTGTTCATGCGGAAGAATTCACCGGTGTTGCGCTCCCACGTGCTTTTCCTTTGTTTTATCTGCGTTCAGGTGAACAGCCACCCGATTCTTGGCCAATCCCCCAGTGTGGGTATGTGCCATCTTTTGATAGGCTAACAACAACAACAACGTTGGCTGCACATCGCTCCAGTGAATAATCTTGCCATCGGCATAAATACGTTCCTTATATCAAGAGAGCTGACTTCGCACCACCTGTGGAAGCTCCCGAGACTCATGCGCCGTCTGACTGGTCGGCAGTAAGCAAATGTCCTTCAGACATCCCGGAAGCTGGACTGGGCTCCGAGGCTAACCCTAGAGCCACCGGTGACGCACTGGCAGAGGTGGCTTCACCAGCGGCGGTCCCTGCTTCCGGTCCATCAGCGGCAGCGCACATCCCGCCTTCTCCAAATGCACATCAGCCCGTGAGCGATCTGCCCTCTGGGCGGAACTCGGCAACGGCTGCCCAACCTCCACTGCTAGATGAGGCTTCAACCGTGCAGCATGAGGAGGAGAGCTCTCCAATGGACTTGACTTCAGCACCTCCATCCGTGCCACCGGCTTCCCGCAGGTCTCAATAGCGCCCATCAGGGGACACTGCACACGATTCGTCTTCTGCCAACTGCAGCTCACAAAGCAAGCGTTCTTGCCCAGCGTATGCCAGCAAAGTGGCTATGCCGACATCGGGATCGGTATCGTATAAAGTAGCCATTAAAGCTCAGGCAGCCATAAGCCTGACAGGCATTCCGAACAGGATTCTTCAGGCGAACTTGGACGAGTGCCTTGAAACGAAAGTTTTTCTTGGCTTCACGTCTAGAACGAAATCTAATACCATCGCTGTGCGGCTCCCGACTTTGGCTGCTGTCGAGCGTCTGCAAACGCTCAAGTGCATACAGATTACAAGCGAGATCTCAGGGCCGATCCATGTGTACCCAGTAGAAGGTTGGGACCTACAATGCTGTGTTGTTTAAAACGTCGACGTTACCGAAGACCAGACAACCCTCCAGTGTGAGCTGAACTCTCCAACCCACTGTGTCATCTAAGCGCGGTATATGGGAAAGGGGCGGTCGTGCATCGTCACACTACAGGGCCCACCTACTCTCCCAGAACGACTTTACTACTATGGCTGCATTCTGCGGCCTCGCCCTTACAAACCGAGTGCTGTCTATTTCTATAGCTGTTTAAGAACTCGCAACATACGCCGATCGTGCCCTTTTGCAACACAAGATGAGGCGCGGCCACAATGCACACCGTCTTACAGGTGCGGACTTTGCAATATTAACGAACACGAGATCACCTCTCCAACTTGCCAACAAAACAGAAAGCAACTGAGAAGGTTCGGCGTGGGATCCGTAAGCAAGTGCCTCCTAATGAAAACAGAGCCCCGATGCAGACATCCAACAGGTTTGCGGCTCTTCAGTGGAATGAAGACGACTGGCCGAAGCTTTCTGGGCCCAATTCACCTGCGGTCCCTGCTCAAGAGTCGTACAGTAATAAAGTGCGCAAGAATCGCCGTCGCCTTCAAGCTACACAAAAGCACAGCATACTCTAACCTCTGCGTGAGGACATGGCAGCAGTTGACGACCAAATTGCACCCCTTTTAGCCGAGGTATCTGAGCTACGGCAACGCCGTGAACTGCTTGCACGCCATAGAAAACGAGCGGAATCCCACTCCAAGCCAATCAATACTGCAGTGCCTTCGACTACGTCCGGCCCTCATGCGTTTTTCGCAGACTCTACCCGGTATTCTGCAGCACTGCAGGATTACTCAAACACATCCCTCCTCCAATTTATAGTAAACCAGTTAATTAACCTGACATCAGTTCTATTGCAACACTTGGAAGCCTAATCGAATATGGCGAGTACACGTTGTTGTGGTGTGCTCTAATGGAACTGCAGAGACCTCTCCACAAAGCTGGGAGAGCTCCAATCTCGACTTCGCATGAAAAAGCTCCAGGTGTGGGCCCTGCTACTGCCGGAGACCAATGCATTGCCATCCATTCCGGGCTTTAATGGATACATGTCTCCTTCAATGAACGACCGTCGTGTGCACACTGTTGCCCCTCCGCGAAAGGCGGCGGTGTACGTTGATGCGCGTTTTCCTCATGTTCTCCTCTCTCTAGAAAACTGGTGCACCTCATATCAAGAGGTAGACGCCGTGGCTGTGAAGCTTCCCAAGGCAACTGTTGTTGTCGTGTCATACTATGTAAGACCCGCCGGTGGAGTTCCCTCCCGCATTAATCTGGGGCGCTTATTAACTATACGACAGCAGCACCCAGGGTGGCCTGTTTTAGTCGGTGGTGACTTTATCGCCCCTTATCGGAACTGGTGGTACCCCACTTCAAACCCTCGTGGTCCGCGTGTGCGGGATGCATTCGCGGATGCGCTGTTTGTTTTACTCAACCATCCAGATTCACATACGCGGACTGTGCGCAATGCTCGCAGTACAACATATTCTCTGGACCTTACGTGGTGTTCAAGACCCCGGACTCCATCGTGGCACCTGAAGTCAGACTGCTGGGGTAGTGACCACCATCCTATCATCACCGGTCTCCATCCATCAAGGGCCCGCCGATTACGCCGTAGGTGTTTTGTGGTGTATTGGGACACGTTTCGCACCACCGTCGAAGATCTCTCTCTGCAATCATCTACACATCTTGTGGACTGCATACAAACTGCGCTGAATAAGGCTACTGCAGTCACCTGAACGGACGTGAATCGCCGGGCGACGGATGTGGGTCTGCTTAACCTGTGGACTGCTCGCCGACAAGCGGAGATGGCAGCTTCCCGAGACCCGACTTCTGCGCAAGCACGGACAAGTCTGAATTACCTTACTACCAAGGCTCGCAGATATGAACGCAATCTCTCGCGACGGCAGTGGCGTGCGTGGCGTGAGCAGTTCTCGACAGTAATCGAATGGTGCTCTCTGGCGAACGTTTCGTGCAATAGAACATGGTTCCCTTCGTCCTGACACACCGGCCACAGCATGATTCGCAGCGAACTTAGCTCCGGATGATTTCGCCAGGGAGGCAGCGGGGAAGTTTTTCTCCAAGTATGATGTGTTGCCTCCAAGGGTCATAGGAGCCTCCTTGGCTGTCATGCCAGCATATGTTGATTAGCTCCCATCTACAGCCGACGCTGAGGTAATTTCAAGCCCATTTTCAATGCCCGAGTTGCTTGCAGCAATAGACGAGGCCCGTCGGAAGACTGCGCCTGGTCCGGACTCCGCTCCTTACGAGGTTTACAAGAACTAAAGCTCCGCTGTACTGCCTCAACTCCTCGCCACCATTAACAAGGTATGAATAGTAGGCGTCGTACAAGAAACCTGGAAATCGGCTATTGGGATCCCATTACCAAAGCCTGGGAATCCGCCGACAGACATCGGAAAGTTCCGGCATATATCGCTTACGCCAACGTTATGCAAGCTTACCGAAAAAATGCTTGCCACCGACTGTCGTGGTGGCATGAGCACCATGGTTTCTACCATCAGGCCCAAATTGCCTTTCGCACGCCCATAGGTACAGAAGATGGACTGGCTGTCTTGGCATCAGAAGTTCTGGCCTCAACTCCCAGCCACAATTTACGTACTGTAGTGGCCATGGGAGTTGAAAATGCATGCGATAATATCAGTCATGCTGCCATCCTGGAATCTCTTGATATGCTGCATTCCCCCGTTAGAGTGGCAATTTTATTAAACACTTCCTTGAAGTCCGACACTTTGCCATACGCCTCAGTGCTGAGGCCGTCGGATCATTTGTGCCTCGTCGCGGCGTTCCCCAGGGATCGGTGTTATCGCCAACATTATTTATTATTGCTTTTATCTTCCTTGATTGGCGCTTACTTGATGTCTCTGAGATTAAGTTCTTATTGTATGCTGATGACATAACGGTGTGTAGCACTCACAACGACCTGATGACTCAAGCAGCAGACCTGCAATCAGCCATAGACATTACGTCGACTTTTGCTTCCTTAATTGGTCTGCAGCTTTCAGTGTGCAAACCACGTTCGTGTCAGTCGCCAACCGCGGGGGGTGCCATAAACTGGCGGCAACACCAATTTTTCTCCATCTATCCCGATTTCTAATTCAAGAAAGTTCGACCGTAAAAATCTTTGGCTTGACAATATGAGTGAGGAACAGGTACTGCTTGGATTTCTCGAGCTAAAATGCAAGGAATTCTGGCGTTGGGTCTGATTAGACACATTGCTCCTCAATCAGGCGAATCCGGCTCTCATCTTGCACGACAGTTTATTTATTTATTTATTTAAATACCTTCATTGTCCTATGGGCATTATTGAGGGGAGTGGAACAAGACGTACAATATTACATAACAAGAAATGAAAATACATTCATGGGTTGCAGCACTAGATATGGCTCAATGCACTGAGTTTAACAGATTTCAGCACTTGTACAACTATATGGAAAACTAGAAGAAAGTTAAGTACAACGCACCGAACTATGGAAAGAAAAATAGTGGATGTAAGTTTAAGTGGCCGGAAGCAGTTAGAGTGGACGAGAGAACAACCACGGTTTAATGACATCTTAGTCGAAATCAACTGGAACGAATGAGCTTCAGCATGGCATTTCCTTCGAGGGCAACATTAACACTGGTTCTTAAGATTCCCGTTGGTTCCCTAGTTCTCGCGCGCAACGTCCAAAAAAATCGAAAATGTCCAACATACAATATACGCCGACGAGATCACGATCTGGGTTAACAGTGGCAGCGACGGGCAAATCGAATCGTTGCTGCCGGAAGCGATAGATCTTGTGCAAGAACACCTGAGAAACACGAGGTTCTGGTTCTCGCCCAAGACGTCAGAGCTCCTGCTGTACCGCCCCAACCAGAAAGGACGACCACACAACGGATCCATGGAGAAGACAGGATATGAAGAAACCAGACTACAAAAAGGGGGGAGTGACAGCGGATCCATCCACACCACGAAGAGAACATCCTAGGCATGATCATCGAATACAGCTGCGTAAACGGTAGACGGTCAACAAGCTCGTACACAAGACTTCCAATGCTGTGAGGTTACTAAAGACAGTCACCAACAGGAGATGTGGCGTAAAGGAAGAGAGCTTAATACGACTCGGCTTTCCTTCGTCATATGTCACATAACCTACGTGGCCGCCTTTCACTATTCGTACAAAGTGGAGAACAAAATAGTCGTAATTATATGCAGGGCAAACAACACGGCACTCGGCTGCCAAACGCGACCAGCACGGAGCCGCTGCTACAGCTTTGAGAGGCGCAGCACATATAGCAACTAGAAAGTCTGACAACCAACCAAGCTGGACGGCACAAACTAGAGCGGCTTGGCATCGGATACCACCGCCAACAAGGAAATTATCCAGCGGAACGTCAGGAGCGGCATCCAAGTCACTCCAGTCCCGCCAAACGTACACTCGACGTATAATCAAAGCAGAAGACAGACCACAGACGCGGCCTTGCTTTGAGCCAACGGCAAAACGAGGGAAGTGCGCTTTGTGGAGGATGCCGAATATCAAGAACATCGACGATACGCCGTTGCGGTCGTCGACTGTGCCGGAACGCTTAAGCACTCCGCCGGCGTAAAGTTCCCACATGCCGAAGTAGCCGAGGAATCAGGCATCGAACTCGCCATATATGATCGCGATTTCTAGGTAGCTGTTAGCGACTCGAACATAATCAAAAGAATTAGGCCAAGGGGAGAATATTCGTGGAAGCCTGCCAAATAATACAGACACTGAAAGGCTCACCGAACAACAAGGTCGAGCTAGTCAGGGTGAAGATGATGATGCACGCGTAAAGGTAAAGAACCGTTGATGGAGAATTTCAGATAGCTCACCGATAAAAATTCCAAGCAATACAATAAGCTGTCGTGCATCCTGCACAACTATGAGGATGGAGTGATGTTATGGTTTAAGTCCCAGCGCAACGAAAATGTAAGCTTCTAATCAATGGGCATGACATTCTCCAGGCGCAGTGTAAAAGTCTGAGGATCAAAATTTTGTTTTTTTACAGATTTTAGGGTTTGACGTTCCAAGGAACACAGGCCATAAGGGACGCCGTTGCGGCTGGCGCAAGATAATTAGGACACCTGGTCTTCTTTAAAGTGCACTGAAGTCTGACAGTAAACTGGCCTCTAGCATCGAACCTGCGTTCTTGGGGCCGCAGCAGAGCACTATAACCACTCAGCCATCCCGGCGATTACCGGCTATTCCGGGTATCTTGCTGCATGTAACTATGGCAGCCGTCTTACAAGGTCTTTGAAAGTTTAGCGCAACCTTGGTAATTGTATTAGACGAGTTCTTTAACAGGACATACGTTCAAATTTCAAATATGCTACGCAGTACCTCCCTTGGTCATGTTTATTGAAGTGTGTATATTCATTCATATCAGGTAATACATTGCCAGTCACCAGAAAGTAACTTTGCAAAACGCAGTTCTTCAATTCTAAAGTGTGTTCTTAAAGACTTCTAATAGTACCCTACTAAGATGCGCGGATGTCATGGACGAAATCATTAGCATCTGTTCGCTTTTAAGCAAAGAAAGAGCTGGCAGTGAAAACACTGATATTATATTTGTATTAGATTCATTTTGCTGAGCACTTCTTGAAGAGCACCGTCAGAATCCATGCTTGACAAAAATAGAATTTCATCAGCCTTACAGAGCTGAGATGCTTCTCCAAAACGCCAAATTTTTTCTGCGTCAGCACTAAGGCTGCCCCCATGGAGAGGGTGAAAAAGTTCAACTCTTCACAATTTTAACACATTAAATCATCATCGAGTGTTGAGTCAGAAGTTCAAAACATGACCTATATAAGAGCTCCAGACTTGAATAAAAGCCCTCAGACTCACATTCTCATTGAAAAAAAAAAACAGAGAAGCCTATCATTGTATTGCTTGTGGTCCTATAGCTTATCACTAGCATTTTGTTTGCTACGACAGGACGGACAGTGGTGCGCCCATTCACAAAATCTTCCTCCACAACAACGGTCCGCATCCACACATCGTATGGTTCCCGGTTGCCGCCATTTCCCGTCGGGACACGCACAGACGTAGTCCCTATTATTGCACGGCCTCTTCTTCTTTATATCCGGGCATATCTCTTCCGGATACAGTCGACCGCTGCATGGCTTTTTGACCTCGTCTGAATCACAAACCGAGGCCTTCGCAGTACCGTGCAATTGTGGTTATAATTTATAAGCATTGATATTTCTTGCATAAAGCGTAAGGGCCCATAAAATGATAGGCCAATGCATTTTGTTCAGAGAGAGGATTGCAAAGAACAGTATTCTGTTAGGGTGCAATTACTCACGAAACTAGCCCAAACGTGAAGGTGAGCGCTTTTATGCTGTCATCATCATGTGATGTGCGCCTCCGGGTGCTATGCTTTTGATAGGTAAAGCGAAGCTTGTGAGTTCAGCATCGCTGTATTCCTTAAGTTGAGCTTTTGCATTATTCAGAAATCGTTTCACCTATCGAAGACGCGAATGCGAAAGGAAGCGATAAGCGCGTAAAGTGTAACGAAGGAGTTAAGAGGACGGAACACAGATGCGCGAGCTCGCGACACTGATAGAATTAGAGACCAGGGACTTGGTCAGAGAGTGCACGCCCGTGAAGTTTAGATCTGCACGCGAATGACACATGGGACACACTGTGCTGCCAATTGGGCGTCGAGCATCAATTCAGTAGCATACCATTTGACGTTGCGGTTTCGGTCAGCGACCTACGACCATGAATGCCGCGGATATCAGTGGTAGCTTTTAGCGTAATCGATTCATCCGCTGCGAACATAACGGAGACACGATTTTTCTGGTGGTGGTAGGATAAATATGACCCGCTGCAGAATTTCAATTTAGAGAGACCATCCTTAATCAAGTTTGATAAAGTTCACCGCTGGGCAATCTACGTCCTTGTCAGTTTCCTTGTCTTTTTTCCTGAGTTACCATTAAATAAGTATTCCTCGCGATAATTTTAGCAGTCGTAAAGCGAGTATCAGGCAGAACACGAAAATGGCCATAAATCAAAAGGTGTGGACTCAAAGTACGTATTTCGGCTGTCTTGAACTTCTATGTAAATTTTGTTGTATGTAAATTTTGTCACGATCATACCTTTACAGGATTTTTGCTCCATCTGACAGCAAATATTTACTTCAACTATACAGCTATGGTGCTCTTCTTTTGTTACATTTAATTTATTTTTACCCTCAGAGCGCTCTCATTACAGAAGAAGCGGGAGCATTGAAGCAAGGTTAAAAAAATGAAGCGCTTATTCAAGAGAGAACGCGATACATGTGAACATTCTCCTGCAGCCATCAAGGACGTAAGGAAATGTGCTGAAAATTTTGTGGTTTACCGTCTCAAAGGGATACATAGGTCTGCGAGGGGACGTCGCAATGGAGGGCTCAAGATTAATTTAGACTACCTGGCGTTCCTTAACGCACGCTCACACTGACAGCACACGAAAGCCTTCTGTGTGTCTCCTCCAGCGATACGCGATCGCCGCGGCCGGCATTGAAATCGCGTCTTCCGGCTGAGTAGCCGAAACACCCACCACGCAGCGTTCGCCGCAAGTTTACGATATCGAATACATTTTCAATTACGAATGAGCCACCGGTGTATTTGGAAGAACTATTGCGTTATCTTAATTTCTTATGCACGTGACTTCAGTTTTTTTTAATTAAATGGACGGATTAAAATTTTATACAGCCTTTTTTGCCGCATTTATTTGGGCACAAAAAATGATGCTAATGAGAGCAGTGAATGAGTAATAATTCGGTAATATGCTGCTCTATGGTAGATATCACCAGATCTACACGCGAGGCGCATGAAGTAACAGCTGCGAATGTGCATTAACAAATATTGCCCATAGGTGTTTACGAATTTTGCAAAGTTCAAATCCTCCTTGTACTGATTAATATTCCTCTCCTGAAAAGCCTGTAAGGACAACATTTATAATCTACAATGTTGATAGAATAGTGACAGCAAAAGTACAAACTCAGAAACTACAAGTAACGATTGTGTAGGGTGATGAGAGTTTCGCATATATATTAAGAAACGCATTAGACGGTTTTTAGTAAGCAATACGTTGCCCAGTATTGATCTGAGCCTGCTCCTGCTGCATCACAATATTCTCTACCGTCGCAATACGCACCCTGATGGCGCCGACCTCTTGTTCGTCGTCCCGACGGATCTCCGCCTCACAGTCCTTGACCAGCTTCATGACGCTCCCACTGCAGGGCACCTCGGCGGGTCCCGCACGTACGACAGCATGCGCCGGTGGTTCCTCTGACCCTAGCCTTTACAGCTCTGTCCTGCGTTCACACTGCTGCCTGAGATCAATGTCAGCGCCTGAAAAACGCCCCGCTCCCGCCTAGTGGCCCGCTTCAGCTCATCGACATTCCGACAGAGCAATGTTTCTTGTTTGTCTCCATCTGCTCGGGCCCTTACCCACATCAACTTCCGGGAACAAATCGATTGCCGTTGTGACCGAATACACTACCCGGTACGCTATCACGCGCGCTATCCCGACCAGCTGTGCCTCCGATGTCGCCGACTTTCTCCTCCATGACGTCGTCTTGCTTCATGGCGCTCCTCGTCTTCGGTTTACAGATCAATGCCCCTGCTTTGTACCTAAAGTGATATACAGCCTTCTGCTCTCCTGCTCCAGCAATCACAAGTTCACTACGGTCTACCATTCTCAAACTAACAGCCTTACTAAGCGACTTAAACGCACCCTGACGGATGTGCTATCCATGTATGTCTCCGACCACCATCGTGAGTGGGACGTCACATTACCCTTCCGGACATTCGCCTACAATTCCTCACGCCATGATTCCACCGGATACTCCCCCTTCTACCTGCTTTTTGGCTGCGACCCGTTGCTACCTTTTCAGAGCTTACTGCCTCCTGGACCTTCCGCTAGCAGTTATGCTTGTGACGCCATTGCCTGCGCTCACGCCACCCGCCCAATCGCTAGGGATCGTCTCCACGCTTCTCAGACCGCTCAAAAACGTCGTTACGACCTTCATCTTCGTGACGTCCGTTACCCTCCCGGCTCCCTGGTACTCCTCTGGCTTCCTGCACGCTGTGTGGGATTGTGCAAGAAGCTCCTGACTCGTTACGTCAGTCCTTACCGCGTCTTGAGGCAACAGAGCGATGTGACTTATGACCTCACGCCTCTGCAACCCCACTCTCCTCTCGTGGCCCCCTCCACACAGCTTGTTCACGTCGCCCGTCTTAAACCTTACAACTCGCACCCACCCCCTAGGCTTCCCACGGTGTCTGCCTTCTCCCGCGGGCGGAGGGGGGGGGGCAGTGTTACGGTACACAGTCGCGAAGCGAAGACGACGTTGTTGTGTTGCTGGCCGGTCGACGAAGACGAGGACACTGCCGCTACTGCTTGAGTGACCCGTTTTCTGGTGTGTCTTCTGTGTGCGGCCTATCTTTCTTGCTGCTGAACTAACCACGTATTATTATTTATGCCTTTAAGCGGAAAGTTAATGTATCAAGTGTAGAGCACTGCGTTTTTTTATGGCACAAACACTCATCGTTGTCTGTCTATGCTTGTTCTCGTTTTGCCGCGCCAAATTTTGTCAGTATAAAACTTGCCATAGTGAGGCCTACAATCATCATTGTCTTTGAAGCGGCCCATTTGAGAACTCCGTTGTTGACGACATTCTATGTACGATGGGATCCAAAGCGGATCACTTGCAGGCGCAATGTTGTCGTTGCCACACAGGTCCCTCCTGGTTTGCTCGGTGGTCCCACCCCCGCGGACCTTGAGCATCAAAACACCTCGGAGGACTGGCACACCGTGCTGTGCTCGGAGGACCCGGCCAGGCAGACCACCGGCACCCACCAGGCCGCCAGTGTTGTGGACGTTTCAAATTAGCATTAGAGGACAGTGGGGTTGTGTTGCGACCCAAGGTCCTGCAGGCTTCGAATTCCTTTGCCTGCCTGCCTGCCGGCATGCCAAGTGGTTTATTTGGCTCCCGATGCTTGCTTTGTGTCATAATTTGGATAGCCTGTTTTTGTAATCGCCAGATATGATCAAAGAAAGTGTTTTATGTCAAACCCCATGATTCTACACAGTATGTTAACTGACTGGTATTAAGAGAAAAATAAAGGGTACGCAGTGTTAGCGTGTTAAAATCGCGGGCCTGTAATAAAGCATACAGCCAGAAGTCAACCTCGAAAAGACGGCGCTAATCTGGTCAGCCATCTAGCCCAGCCAGCTAGCCAGCCTGCCAGCCAGCCAGCCAGCCAGCCAGCCAGCCAGCCAGCCAGCCAGCCAGCCAGCCAGCCAGCCAGCCAGCCAGCCAGCCAGCCAGCCAGACAGACAGACAGACAGACAGACAGACAGACCGACTGACAGACAGACAGACGGACGGACGGACGGACGGACGGACGGACGGACGGACGAACGGACGAACGGACGAACGGACGGACGGACGGACGGACGGACGGACGGACGGACGGACGGACGGACGGGCGGGCGGGCGGGCGGGCGGGCGGGCGGGCGGGCGGGCAGGCAGGCAGGCAGGCAGGCAGGCAGGCAGGCAGGCAGCAACAGGGTGCTAGATATTTGAACTACGCGAGAGCAAGCGAAATGAAAAATTGAGTTCCATAGCGGAGGCTCATAAGTATAATGGCAAAGGAGGTAAGGGTTGGCATTGATGGCGAAAGATACAGTTTACTTCCTATTATTAGTTCTGTTTTTCAGCACCTTAGGCATGTTTTCCGGGCATCTACGTGGAGAAAGCAGTGTTAGCACTGAAAGCGCAGCCGTCATTGCCAGCTTAGACATCAATAAAAGGCACTTCAGTTGTCGGAAATCTTTTAGAAGATTTTACAATAAGAGCCCCCACGTTGAGAATATTTAGTAACATAAACCCTCGCATTGTTTAGTTTGCCTTTTCAAGAAAACTGAAACCATGAGGATCAGATATTGTTTGAATAGAGGCGGCGTGGAGTGGTCAGCGCTTTTTTTCTACACATAAAATACCAGAATAACGCAGGATTGATAATCCGCACACGTTCTGTTCTGAACAGCAGAAAATAAATACAGTTTATTACCGCTCGACTTTGCGGTTGGCGTTTATGTCATGATTCACATGCTGTAAGCAAGCACGAAAAATATTTTGTCCTTCGTCCTGTCTTTTCCCTGCCCCCGAATAAGCTAGTTGTGTTGATAGAATAAACAAAATTGGAAGAACGTAATTTTCCTTACTCAAACATGATTGGCGTGTATGGTTATCTTAATAGCTTATCTCGGTGGAATGTTAAATTAAATGGAGCAGAGTGTTCGGGGCATTCGAGTTCCTTTAATTCGCGCCGCGCTGACTTCTTCGTAGTTTGGTACAGTAAACGATTATTGTGTACTCGCATTTGCGTGTGGGCACAGAAAGCGCTTAAAGAATAGAATAGCCGAAATGCTGCAGTTTATGTTAAGTATGCACTTACGAATCACATCAGACAAAATAAAGCAATGAACGATCTAATGACGTTTCAATACAAGAGTATTACATTCCTTCTTGACAAAACTCCATGCCTATAGCTATGCCCTTAACGCCTGTTGCTGTTGATCCCATTGTAAGTTCTGTATGCGCGAGTAAAGATTTATATGTTGCTGCCACCGACCGCCCAGTCACGGCTACTGCATTAGGTTGTTAGTCTTTGCTTTGCGGCGAAAGCTTGCGCCTTAAGCCGTTTTTTATCATAAACTAAAACCTTCACAATCAGATTCTTACTTGTTACTGGAAGAGCGTGTTCTTTAGTCTTTAGAACATATAGGCACGGCTCTTCGCGATTCCGATGGTTCCTTGTTTACACTATTCCGCAGGCGAAGCGCACATTTTTATTCGGGCATTAAAAAGCTAAGAAAAAATAAGACGCTACTATGTGTCGCCATGAGGATAAGGAAAACAACAGCAGGAAATTATAAGGCTCTAGAAGTAGGTATCGTCTTCATGCGTCTATGTAGGCATAATGCATCTAGGTAGGCAACCATACATGGCCCCGATTCACATTACATTCGAGGGCACAGCCCTGTCGATCACTAACCTTAAGGTAACTTCTTCATGTGGCCTCGGCGAAAGTAGTTCCACAATACTAAAGAACACCATTTCCATGTCTAGTAACGTCTTCATTCCTTTCGCCAGTCATTATTAACAGGTACGCTTCCTAGTGATTAGAGGACAGCAAAAACTGGTACGATATTGAAAAAGTTGAGTAAACTTTCGCTCGAAAATTACTGTCGTATCTCACAGACATGCATCTACTGGAAGATCCTTGAGGACATTATCGCGTCTCATATTTACTTTCACATTGACTCATTGTTTTTTTTTCGGAAAAGAAAATGGCGCAGTATGTCTCAAACATCGGCGGATGCCTGAACCTCGCCGTAAGGTAAGGGTTTAAGGTAGGTTTGAGATCAGAAAGGGAGAATGAGGTTCTGTAGTGGGGGGCACCGGAACAATTTTGACCACCTGAAGACCTTTAAGGGGCACTGACATCCCACAGCACACGGGCGCCTTAGCGGTTCGCATCCATCAAAATGCGGGCGCCGCAGTCGGGCGCCGCACCCGGGTACTTCGGTCGGTAGCCGAGTGCTGTAACCACGTAGCCAACGCGGCGGGACAAACACCTTGTGTGGGATGAATTTTCTTCTCTAACCAACATGGCTTCAGAAATGGCTTTTCCTATCAGTAAAATTTATTCGAATTGACTGCTCACATTCATTTCAACATGAAATGTAACTTATTATTTATTTATTTTATTTATTAGTACTTCAAAAGCCCTTTAGGAGCATTACATGAGGAGTTGGCTAAAATATCATTTAATTTGGTCTGTGATGAATGATTTGAAGGATTCCAGGCCAGGACGGATAAAGCCTGGACTCTATATATGGAAAAACACACGCGAACGCAAAGGCGACGGCGGCAAGCGATGAGCGACGCCGTCGCCCGAAGCAACATGCATTTGTCGCTTGCCGTGTCTCTCAGATCTGCACTCACAGAAAATTCTGCACTCACAGCCCCACGCGGCTGGCCAACAGAGCCCCACAAAGACATTTCCGGTTTTTGTATGAATTGTCACTGGTACTAATCTCGAAACCCTACCAGAGCGTCGTCTTGGTCATCGCCAGCGCCGAGAAAATATTTGGTTTTGTAGCTGAGAGGCAGACCCGCATGATTTAAATAATTAATACAATCTACTTCTTGGTTGCGGACGGCTAACAGCACTTGGAGCGGGCTACGCCAGCGGGCGTACTGCAGGGAGAGATGCATGTCAAGCGCGGGTACCGGCGCTCGATCCACCGTGCCGCTCTGCTCCAACTGTAAATACGCGCAGAAACACTCGCGGTGCGCATTCTCACTAGTATATTATAGTTTGCTCACTTACAAGAATATTGAGGTGAAAGTTTATGGGAACGTTTTTACTGAGCCGCAGTGCACAGGCACCGAACGAAAGCACACCTGTCCCGTGAATTCGTGATGTTACTTCGTCTCCGCAAGCACGCCGTTGGTTATCTCCACTGCTGCTACACGCTGTCGTTGAGGATATATTTCTTTTGCCGTGACTATGAGGCACACTCATAAAAGTTTCAGAGACAACAGGTTACGGGTGTATTAACTAAGCTTGAGTGCGCAAAACACGGAGTTCGTAGCCCCGCCGCGGTGGCTCAGTGGTTAGGGCGCTCGACTACTGATCCGGAGTTCCCGGGTTCGAACCCAACCGCGGCGGCTGCGTTTTTATGGAGGAAAAACGCTAAGGCGCCCGTGTGCTGTGCGATGTCAGCGCACGTTAAAGATCCCCAGGTGGTCGAAATTATTCCGGAGCCCTCCACTACGGACCTATTTGTTCCTCTCTTCTTTCGCTCCCTCCTTTATCCCTTCCCTTACGGCGCGGTTCAGGTGTCCAACGATATATGAGACAGATACTGCGCCATTTCCTTTCCACCAAAAACCAATTAATATTATTATTATTATGCGCACGTCGCGGTTGCTCGTCGCCTGCCGCGTTGGCTTGCATGGAGGTTGCCCACAAGCGACGGAGCGAGCGTCGCCGTGCCGCCTTGTCGCGTCGCTCGCTCTTTCGCGCATATGGAGCCCATGCTTAAGAGATTCAGCGGGTAGGTTGCTCCGCGTAGGTTGCTCGTCTCTAGCGGTCTGGGTGAAGAAAGATTTCAGATGCATAGCAGCAGATACTCGACGAGTATGAACAGGTTTCGGATGACTGATGCGATGTGATTGGAGGTGTGCAGGGGTGGTAAGGCAATGACTCGAAGGGGATTGATAAAATATTCATTGGAGGCACTTATATATCTCTTTTCTGCTTGAAGGCGAAACCCGTTTTCGACACGTTGCCCTGATTTGCATTTGTGCGATGACGTCACAATGCGATTGCGCAGTTGCTGCTTGGCGGCGGATCACAACAACCGCCACTGTAGGCAGTTTGCTCACAGTTCAGTTCGCACGTTGTGTTGACGTGACAAGGTCGCTTGACCTAGAATGTAACGGGCAACGTCACGTGGCCTTAAAATGTCACGAATGAACGCGAATATCAGGCCTTAAAGGCTATGGCCTTAAAACCTGTGCAAAAAGGCAGAGTTTGGTTATTTTCCGACTGTATTTGAGGCTGGGCAGGTTAGCTATTGTTTTCAATGCTGTTACGCACATATACCATGAATAATCGGAATATACGTGTTTTACCGCGTGGCTCTGGACGGATTCAAGGGCTTTGGTAAGGTTGATATGAAGGGGGTCCAAGACTGAGCAAGAATATTCAACTTTAGACGGACAAAAGTAAAATGTGCGGAAAGTTTAACGGAAGAAGGTGCTAATCGAATGTTACGCTTCAGATAACCAAGAACATGGTTAGCTTCGTTGGTGCTGTTCATTATGTAGGTGGTCCAAGAGAAATCCTTTGTTAGGCTGATTTGTAACTATATATATATGAAGATGCGTGGGATATCGTGGAACCACTAAATGTGTAGTTTGGAAGAGGATACTATTGACGCGATAAAATGATCTTAGATTTGTTTTATTAACATTTAAGGGTGGTGAGACAGATTGCTTGGGAGGTAGTTAATGTAAAATAAGAATACTTGAAGCCCTTAAACCGTGTCTTGCGCCACGCCTGAGGTAACAGGGGAAAGGAAAGATGCATTTATGTTAGCCCTTAGAAACTCTGGCACTTTGTCAAAATATTTCGGAGCCAATCACAGGTTTGAAAGTTTAAATCAGAGACGTTGACGGGAAACTTTGTCGAAAGCTTTTTCAAAGTCTAAGAAAAGAACGGCCATGGTTGTGTTAGTGTCCATACTAGAACTGATGCCGTGAGTAAAGAGAGTCAGTTGGGCAGAGCAGGGTAGGTTTTTCAGAAAACCGTGTTGAGAAGTGTGAAAGAAGATGACAGCCAGTAAGAAGGTCATTATGCGTGAGTAAATTCTGTGATGCATTAATATAGAGAGACCCCTAGTGAGGGAGATGGTACAGTAGTTCTTAATAGACAATAGAGGGCCTTTCCTGCGCGCAAGAATATTTTCTCGAATTTCTATTGGGGAAAATAGTGAATGCTATTTGCGCCTTTCTTCACTTCACAAAAGTAATTGATTGAGCAACTTATTCTCCCCTAATATATAATCTTTATACGCACAATTTCCACTCTTTAACTTTGTCATAGCTACTTAATTTTCTTTCGAATGACCTGCACCTCACACTTGCTAATAACCACTCACATACACTTTTCGAAACTACGCAAGCGATGCCTCAAGACAGCGTATTTGGGTCTTACACTTTTTAATTTACATTAATAATTTTACGAGTAACATTTCATCCTGCATGCGAATATTAGCTGATTATTGCATCATATACAGGTCAATAAAGACTACTAACGACCAAATTTCACTGCCAAATGAGCTGGACAATAATAATGAATGGTGAAAACATAGCTGATGACCCACAATGCTTACAAGAGGAAAATAACGCCTTTAAATGAAAAATATTCAAATTAATTCTTCTGTTACCGATTAACAGCAACTTATTGGGCCGGGCCACTCAGTATCAGTGCTTAGGCATTCACCTAACTCGAAATCTCTCGTGGTCTGATAACAGTACCATTTCTCATAATGATTCAAGGTCTTTTGTTCCCTGTGCCGCATTTCATAAATTGACATCTGTGATAACGACCACATTGCGCCGGCAAGTGATCCGCTTCGGATCCCCTCGTACCTAAAATGTCATACACAACGGAGTACTCAAATGGTCCGCTTTATAGACAATGATCATTGTAGTAATCATTAGGACAAATTAAATATTGTCAAAAGTTGGCGCGGAAAAACAAGAACAAGCATAGACAGCACACGATGAGTGTTTGTGACATGAAAAAAACGCAGTGATCTTCACTTGATACATTAAACTTTCCGCTTAAAGGAATAAATATTATTACGATGTTAGATCAGCAGCAGGAACGATAGGCCGTACACAGAAGACACACCAGAGAAACGGTCTCTCAAACACTAGCGGCAGCGTCCTCGTCTTCGTCGACCGCCCAGAAACACAACAACGTCGTCTACGCTTCGCGACTGTGTACAGTAATATAACGCCCCCCCCCTCCGCCCCACGGGAGAAGGCAGACAGCCGGGGTAGCCTAGGGGGTGGGTTCGAGTTGTATGGTTTAAGACGGGCGACGTGAACAAGCTGTGTCGAGGGGGCCACGGAACGAGAGTGGTGTTGCAGCGGCGTGAGTTCATAGGTCACATCGCTCAGTTGCCTCAAGACGCGGTAAGGACCGACGTAACGAAGCAGAAGCTGCTTGCACAATCCCACACGGCGTGCAGTAAGCCAGAGGAGTACCAGGGAGCCGGGAGGGTAACGGACGTCACGAAGATGAAGGTCGTAATGACGTTTTTGAGCAGTCTTAGAAGCGTGGAGACGTACCATAGCGACTTGGTGAGGGCGTCAGCACGGGCAATGGCGTCATAAGCATAACTACTAGTGGAAGGGTCAGAATGCAGTAAGCTCTGAAAAGGTAGCAACGGGTCGCGGCCTAAAAGCAGGTAGAAAGGGGAGTATCTGGTGGTATCATGGCGTCGGAATTGTAGGCGGGAATCTGACGTCGCTGTCACGATGGTGGTCGGAGACATACACGGACAGCACATCCGTCAGGATGCGGTTAAGTCGCTCAATAAGGCCGTTAGTTTGGGCATGGTAATCCGTGGTGAACTTGTGACGGGTGGAGCAGGAGCGGAGAAGGACGTGGACCACTTTAGAAACAAAGCACGGGCCTCGATCTGTAAACAGCTAACGAGGAGCGCCATGAAGCAAGACGACGTTATGGAGGAGAAAGTCGGCGACATCGCCGGCACAGCTGGTCGGGATAGCACACGTGATAGCGTACCGTGTAGTGCATTTGGTCACAAAGGCAATCCATTTGTTCCTGGCAGTTGATGGGGGAAAAGGCCCGAGCAGACCGAGACCAACACGGAAAAATGGCTCAGTCTGAATGTCTATGGGCTGAAGCGGACCACTAGGCTGGAGCGGGGGCGTTTTCCGGCGCTGACATTGATCGCAGGCAGCAACGTAACCGCGGACAGAGCTGTAAAGGCAAGGCCAGAAGAACACTCTGTCGTACGTGTGGGACACACCGAGGTGCCCTGCATTAGGAGCGTCATGAAGCTGGGCAAGGACTGTGGGGCGGAGAGGCGTCGGGACGACGAGCAAGAGGTCGGCGCCAGCAGAGTGCATATTGCGGCGGTACATACCGTGATGCAGCACGAACAGGCTCAGATCAGGATCTGAAGTGCCGCTTCGGAGGCGGTCGATTATACGGCGCAGAGATGGATCCCGGCGCTGCGCGTCGTCGATGTGTAGAAAGTCCGAGATGGACAAAACACAAAGGCCGGTATCATGATTGAGGGAATCACGAGGATTTACAGGATGGCGGGACAAACAGTCAGCGTTTTGGTGCAAGAGGCCGGAGTTGTAAACAACAGCAAATGTGTATTCGTGCAAGTGCAAGGCCCAGCGACCCAGTCGCCCTGTGGGGTATTTAAGGGAGGAGAGCCAACACAAGGCATGGTGGTCCGTGACGACGCAGAAGGGTCGCCCAGACAAATAAGGGCAGAATTTTGTTAACGCACAAAGAAGTTATGAAATAGTTAGTGATAGCTCGGTTTTGGAATAGTTACGTTCAGAGGGAGGTAGCAGGCGGCAGGCATAAGCAATGACACGATAGTGGTCGTGCTGGCTCCTCACAACGAAGGTCCCAATACCATGGCCACTGGAGTCGGTGCGAAGTTTCGTAGGCGCAGAAGGGTGGAAATGGGCCAGCACATGTGGAGCAGTGAGGGCCGCAACAAGTGCGGTGAAGGCGCTAGCTTGGTCAAGGCCCCAGGAGAAAGGCACATCTTTCTCCAGGAAGGGAGGTAAGGGGACAGGCCAAGTCGGCGAAGTTCGGGATAAACCGACCGAACAACGAGCAGACCCCGAGGAAACTGCGCACATCGATCGAGGAACGGGGGATGGAGAACTCGCGGGCGGCACTAACATTGTTAGGGTCGGGCTTGACACCAGAAACATCGACGAGGTGGCCGAGGACCTTGATTTGGCGCTCGCTGAAGCTGTACTTCTTGGAGTTGAGTTGGAGGTCGGCGCGTCGGAAGACGGAAACGATAGTAGCACGGTGTAGGTGTAGGTTTAGGTGTAGGTTTTCTCCCCCACTTTCGAAAGTGGGGGAGAAAACGACAACGTCATCCAGGTAGCACAAGCACGTCATGCATTTGAATCCACGCAAGAGCGAATTCGTCATAAGTTCAATGGTGGCAGGAGCGATGCAGAGGCCGGAAGGCATGATTTTGAATTGGTACAGGCCATCGGGGCTGACAAAGGCTGTCTTCTCACGATCTCGTTCGTCAACAGAATTTTTTCAGTAGCCTGAACAAAGATCAGTAGAACAAAACTAGCTGGCACCGTGTAGGCAGTCGAGGGCGTCATATTCTCAGAAGACGATAGACGTCTTTCTTTGTTATTTGATTAAGATGGCTGCAGCCGACACAGAAGAGCCAACTGCCATCTTTCATTTTGATCAAAACAACAGGGGATGCCCACGCACTGCTAGAAGGCTCGATAATGATGTTCGCGAGCATCTTGTCCACCTCCGCCTGGATGACATGTAGCTCAGGAAGGGAGATACTATAGGGCCTTCTTTGTATGTGGCTAGCGTCTCCCGTATTTATGTCTTGGGTCACGACGGTAGTTTGGCCTAGAGGACGATTCCCAAAATCAATGGCATCACTGTAGGAAACTAATAAGGTGGAGAGTGCGCTGGCGCGCTGGAGTGGTCAGGTTGGAAGTCTGCCGGGATCCCTGCAGAACTAAGGTCCTGACGTGAAGCTACCGAGCGGGGATTAGAGAGACCAGTCTGAGGCTCATCGGCGAGAGCAGGAACTGTGCATTCGGCCAAAGGAAATAGTTTAGCGAGTGCGATTCTACAGGCCATAACTTGTGTAGATAGGCAACAGTTGAGAATCAAATGGTAGGTGCGGTTACCGATGACGGTCAGGACGGTGTGTGAAAGGATGACATTTCGCTGAAGGACAACGCCCACTATTGGGTAAGTGACGTAGGCACCGTCAAGAACGGGGGCAACCGGGGACATTTTAACATACACTGCAGAATGGCGCGGCAGGCGAGCAAATTCAGCGAAACGTAAGCGGGGCGGCTTGAAATCGGCACTTTCAGAGCAGAGCAGGAGGTCCAAACGAAGAAGGCCAGTGGAGCAATCAATAGGCGCCGCGTGGGCTGTTAAAACGTAGATGCCGGGGATCACATCGTGGGGGCAGTGGTCGAGCACAGTGAACAGGACGGCCGTAGTACTCCCGGCAATGCAAACACGCGCCGAGCACATTCCGACGATTGCAGCAGCACCGCCGTCGGGGACACGAACGGCTGAGGAAACGGCGGGTGTCACAACCTTCTTCAAACGGCAGCGAAAGGAAGAGGTTAAGACAGAAATTTGAGCGTCACCGTCAAGCAGAGCCTTAACTGCTGCACCGTACAAGCAGATATCGAGAAGGTTGCAGCGAGGAGCGGTAGTCAGGAGAGGATTTTCGGGCGGTGTCGTCAATGCAGCGTCACCACCGGGAGCTGCACTGGTTAGTTTTCCGAATGAGAGCCAGGTAAGGGAGGAGCGGACGGGCGTTGAAGTTACGGCGCATTGGAGCGACGGATCTAAGGTGAAGGCGAGCAGCTGTGCTTGCGAGGGTTCGGAGTGTCGTTGGCTTGTGAGAACTCAGGACGCGGAGACATCTGGCGCGCTCCGTAGTCAGCAAGATGATCGTAATCAGAACGAGGTCCGCAGTGCACACGACGATCATAATTAGAGTTAGGGTGAGATGGGGAAAACGAACGGCGGCGGCAGTGGCGGCAAATGTGGGCGACACGTGAGCAGGTGAAGCAGATAGGCCGCTCGTCTGAGGATCTCCAGTCCGCAGGATTCCGGTAGCGAAAACGCTTAGGGATGCCCGGAGTCGGCGAAGCAGCAGCAATCAATGGAGAAGTGGTTGGTGTACAGGGCGACGCAGAGTGCAGGCCAGAATTCAGACCCACGTTGGCGAACTCCTGGCGAACAACGGCCTGGATCAGAGCAATCGTAGCGTCAGGCGGCTGAGGGGCGAAGGCGATGGGAGTCATAGTCTCCAGTCCCCACCGTACAATTCGGGTTAAATGGGCAGGATGGGACGGCTGTTGCAGTGTTGGCAGGTCTTCGCAGCAGGATGTCACCGCCGTGTTCGGAAGGCGGTTGAAATGGGGAGCAATGCGGCGGTGCTCGGCTTGCTCAAACTGCCGGCATACCTGGAGGACAGAGTCGACCGTTGCGCAGTCTTTGCACAGGAGTAAGTTACAAGCGTCGTCAGCGATCCCATGAGTATGTGGCTCACCTTGTCGGTCTCTGACATGGCGCTGTCTACCTTAAGGCAAAGAACGAGGACGTCCTGGATGTAAGAGATGTAAGACTCGGTGGATGACTGAGCAACGAGAGGCGAGGACTTTTTTGCGCGGAGCTTGCGTCCAATTGGCTTGCCAAATAAGTCACGGAGCTTGTGCATACAGGTGTCCCAAGAGGTAAGTTCTTCCTCGTACGTATCAAACCAGACGAGCGCCGTGCCCGCCAAGTAGAAGATGTTGTTTGCAAGCATGAGGGTCGCGTCCCATCAGTTGTGCTTACTCACACGCTCATACATGGCTAGCCAGTCTTCAACATCAACGTCATCCGTGCCACAAAACTTGTCTGGGTAGCGAGGCTGTTCTGCGACAACGGTCAGCGCTGGGGTTGAAGCTGTGGCCGGGTGTGGGTTGGACGGCATAGCGATGGATTCAACGGGACGACCGCTGAGGAGGTCCAGGACGTTGTGTAGTACCCAGCAGAGCTCCACGAAATATTACGAAGTTTGAAGGCAGGGAAGCAGCCGCCTGAATGCTTCCCTACCTGCCTCATTCATCTTCTGCAAAGGGGCAAGACATTCTCCAATTATGAATTCCAATAGTGTTCACAGAATATACAGCTTGATGGTAGCGTTAAGACTATGACAATCTTTCTGCCCATGTCGGAGTTAGCACTTCAAAATAAACTCTTTTATACTGCATGATAGAGACTACACTGCATGATGGAGAATGCAGGCATTATTTTAGGCGTGCAATTCCATCAAAAATAGCCACTCTCATTTGTATCTCCTGTCGCCGCCGTTTTTTCCTATTTGATTTTATCTGTGTGCAATTGCATGGAGGATGAAATTGAAATTCTTAAAATGCTGAGCTCCGCTCGTTCACTTGCCGAAACAGCCGCGTGTCACTGTTTATTGCGTCAAGATTTGTTGCTTTGATGTTGGCTTGTCATGCATTTACTGCCAAGCGCCTTTGAATTGCGCTGCCATGTGCACCCATTTTATTCCTAATTTAAATATGCGACTTCGGCTATCGACATCACTTTGGATAAAAGTGCGTAGAGCGCAGCTATTTACGAGTAATTTCCTGTCGTGCTGTACCTAAGAATAATAGATACTTCGGGATGGTTGAAGTGGTAAACCGTTCTGACAACAAAAAGCAGTACGTCGGAATGACTCTACCAAGAGCACTTTTTCTTTTCTTCCTCAGTCTCATCTGGGCGCCTATTTTGTAAAACCAGTGCACCTAATTACCGCTCTCTTCAAATGATTGGGAAGGTATTGACGCAGAAAAGTAAGAACAAGTGAAGAGTTAAAAACCACTTAAATCTCGTCAGTGGCAAAGGAAAAGCTGCGTTTAGAGCCACTGGCTCTTCACTTGCCGACTGTATAATTTTGGATTTTTCGAAAGAGTTTTATAAGTTATGCATTAATCTTCTAATGTTTAAGTGGAATCGACTTAACATCGATCCCAAACTTTGGTCAATCGCTTCGGTCAAGTGCTTTCTTTTTAACCGTTGACAATTTGTTTTCCCCAACCTCGCACTCAAGTAGAGTACAGTCTGGTGTACCAAAATAATCTGTAATTGGTCCACTTTTTTAATTTTTATTAATGATCTACCCTCTTGTTCTTCCTGTAATATTCACTTGTTCGCAGGCGACTGCGTGATCCTCAGGTAAATATAATAGGTGAAAATGACATATCTTCCCTTCAAGCAGGCCTTAAAGCTATCTCTATTGGGTGCCAATCATAGTCAATGTAACTAAAGATTAAAAGTGTAAATTTCAGCGTGAGTGAAGAAATTCTAGTCAGCTAACTTCCTTCCACATTAATAATGTCAATCTAGATCCTGTTTCATCTTACAGATATCTTTGTGTCCATATTACTAGCATCCTCACTTGGTCCACTCTCACTTGTTACGTAATTAATAATGCCAATCCCAAGCAGGGATATCTAAAGTTTAAATTCTGTAAGGAACCTTCTTCCTTAAACCTATTCTTATATAAGTCACTGATCCACTCAAAGTTCGAATATGCTGCAGCAGTTTGGGATAATTTTCAGCAAAACCTAATTCACTGTTTAGAAATGATACAAAACAATAGTTGCTCGTTTTATTCTTAGCAGCCATAACCAAACTGCCAGAATTTCTGCAATGAAAAAAACCTTAGCTTGCCATCTTTAGCATCTCGCCGTAAAGGCCTTAGTCTCACTTTTTCACAGGATATATCATCATCCTTCCCATCGCGACTAACAATCCTCCCCTCCCCAATACATTTCATCAATGTTAGATCACAATAACAAAGTCAGATTTATGCAAAACTTATGCAAAACCAATGCATGCTTCACTCATTCCTCCAGCGCGCAGCTATTGAGTGTAATCACCTTCCCGCGAGAACAGCTACCATTGCTCACAACCAACAGTCTAAGTCCACATTACGGCACATTGCCTAAGCAGGCCATCAGATTCTCTTTGTTGTACTACCACAAATGTTTTTTTAATGTAATGCTGGATTGAATGTACTGTATTATTTTATATTATTCAGCACATTAAGAGCCCAATAGATTATATTGTATGACTAGGAGCCATTATTTCTGTATTACTGATTTCTTTGTTGCTTTGTATGATGTCTTTTTTTATGTAACCACTCCTCTCTATAATGCCTCTGGCTCTTAGTGTAAACGAAAAAAATAAATACATAAGCAATCGAGGGGCGGAAAACACAATCAGGTTGCTGTAACGCCTTAATACATTTTTATGTCCATGTGCCAATCTTTGCACTTATGGTATGACGGCAACTTTTCGACGCTATGCTTCCCAGGGTTTGGGATGCGGCACAGCCTTAATCCACCTAAATAACATTCCACATAGTTCTACGATTGCATCCTAAGGGTACCTAACCTCTTTTAGCCTCGTCAACATGGACGCAACGCTTTCATTGATTGCATGTGGGAAAGACTTGGTGATGGCCACCTTCAGACATAAAGTGGCCTTCTCGTTCTCTATGACTTTGTAATGGCCGGATGAATAATAAAGAAATGCTTTTTTGCAGTAGGGTGGTAGCTTGTCTGCGTGATTACTGATTATGTTGTTATGGTACACAGTCGCGAAGCGAAGACGATGTTGTCGTGTCGCTGGGCAGTTGACGAAGACGTGGACGCTGCCGCTAGTGCTTGAGTGACACGTTTTATAGTGCATCTTCTGTGTACGGCCTATCGTACCTGCTGCTGAACTAACCTCGTAATATTTCGTGGAGCTCTGCTGGGTACTACACAACGCCCTGGACCTCTGCAGCGATCGTCACGTTGAATCCATCGCTATGCCATCCAACCCACCTCCGGCCGTCGCTTCAACCCCAGCGCTGGCCGTTGTCCCGGCACAGCCTCGCAACCCGGGCACCTTTTGTGGCACCGATGACGTCGATGTTAAAGACTGGCTAGCCATGTATGAGCGTTTGAGTAAGCACAACCGATGGGACGCGACCCTCATGCTTGCTAACGTCATCTTCTACTTGGCGGGCACGGCGCCCGTCTGGTTTGAGACGCATGAGGAAGAACTTACCTCTTGGGACACATGTATGCACAAGCTCCGCGACCTATTTGGCAAGCCCATTGGTCGCAAGCTCGGCGCAAAAAAGACCTCGCTCTCGAGCTCAGTCGTCCACCGAGTCTAACATCTCTTACATCCAGGACGTCCTCGCTTTTTGCCGTAAGGTAGACAGAGCCATGTCACAGACCGACAACGTGGGCCACATAATCAAGGGGATCGCTGATGACGCTTTTAACATGGTCCTCTGCAAAGACTGCGCAACGGTCGGCTCTGTCCTCCATGTATGCCGGCAGTTTGAGCAAGCCTGAAACCGCCGCATTGCTCCCCATTTCTACTGCCTTCCGAGCACGGCGGCGACATCCTCCCGCGAAGACCTGCCAACACTGCAACAGAAATCCCATATCCTACCAGTTTAACCAGAATTGTACGAAGGGAACGGGGGGTTTGACTCCCATCGCCTTCGCCCCTCAGCCGTATGGCGCTACGATTGCTCAGATTCAGGCCGTTGTTCGCCAGGAGTCGCGAACGTGGGTCTCAATTCTGGCCAGCCCTCTACGTCGCACTGTACACCAACCACTTCTCTATTGATTGCTGCTGCTTCGCCGACTCCGGGCATCCCTCCGCGTTTTCGCTACCGGAATCCTGTGGACTGGAGATCCTCAGACGAGCGGTCTATCTGCTTCACCTGCTCGCGTGTCGGCCACATTTGCCGCCACTGCCGCAGCCGTTGGTTTTCCCCATCTCACCCTAACTCTAATTATGATCGTCGTGTGTACTACGGACCTCGTTCTGATTACGATCGTCTTGCTGACTACGGACCGCGCCAGATGTCTCCCCGTCCTGAGTTCTCACAAGCCAACGACACTCCGAACCCTGGCAGGTACAGCTGCTCGCTTTAACCTTAGATCCGTCGCTCCCCTGCGCCGCAACTTCAACGCCCGTCCACTCCTCCCTTACCTGGCTCTCATTCGGAAAGCTAACCAGTGCAGCTCTCGGTGGTGACGCTGCATTGACGACATCGCCCGAAAATCCTCTCCTGACTACCGCTCCTCGCTGCAACCTTTTCGATATCTGCTTGTGCGGTGCACCAGTTAAGGCTCTGCTTGACGGTGACGCACAAATTTCTGTCTTAACCTCTTCCTTTCGCCGCCGTTTGAAGAACGTTGTGACACCCGCCGTTTCCTCAGCCGTTCGTGTCCCCGACGGCGGTGCTGCTGCAATCGTCGGAATGTGCTCGGTGCGTGTTTGCATTGCCAGGAGTACTACAGCCGTCCTGTTCCCTGTGCTCGACCACTGCCCCCACGATGTGATCCCCGACATCTACTTTTTAACACCCCATGCGGCGCCAATTGATTGCTCCACTGACCTTCTTCGTTTGGACCTCCCGCTTTGCTCTGAAAGTGCCGATTTCAAGCCGCCCCGCTTACGTTCCGCTGAATTTGCTCGCCTGCCGCGCCATTCTGCAGTATATGTTAAAATGTCCCCGGTTACCCCCGTTCTTGACGGTGCCTACGTCACTTACCTAATAGTGGGTGTTGTCCTTCAGCGAAATGTCATCCTTTCACACACCGTCCTGACCGTCATCGGTAACCGCACCTACCTTCTGATTCTCAACTGTAGCCTCTCTACACAAGTTATAGCCTGTAGAATCGCACTCGCTAAACTATTTACTTTGGCCGAATGCACAGTTCCTGCTCTCGCCGATGAGCCTCAGACTGGTCTCTCTAATCCCCGCTCGGTAGCTTCACGTCCGGACCTTATTTCTGCAGGGATCCCCAAGACATAAATACGGGAGACGCTAGCCACATACAAAGAAGGCCCTATATTATCTCCCTTCCTGAGCTACATGCCATCCAGACGGAAGTGGACAAGATGCTCGCGAACATCATTATCGAGCCTTCTAGCAGTCCGTGGGCATCCCCTGTTGTTTTGGTCAAAATGAAAGATGGCAGTTGGCTCTTCTGTGTCGGCTGCAGCCATCTTAATCAAATAACAAAGAAAGACGTCTATCCTCTTCCGAGAATTGATGACGCCCTCGACTGCCTACACGGTGCTAGCTAATTTTGTTCTACTGATGTCTGTTCAGGCTACAGAAAAATTTCTGTTGACGAACGAGATGGTGAGAAGACAGCCTTTGTCAGCCCCGATGGCCTGTACTAATTCAAAATCATGCCTTCCGGCCTCTGCATCGTTCCTGCCACCGTTGAACTTATGACGAACTCGCTCCTGCGTGTATTCAAATGGACGACGTGCTTGTGCTACCTGTATGACGTTGTTGTTTTCTCCCCCACTTTCGGAAGCCACCTACGCCATTTTTCTACTGTCCTTTCCGTCATCCGCTGCGCCGGCCTCCAACTCAACTCCGTGAAGTGCAGCTTCGGCCAGCGCCAAATCAAGGTCTTCAGCCACTTCTTCGATGCTTCTGGTGTCAAGCCCGACCCTGACAAAATTCCTGCCGTCCGTGAGCTCCCCCCCCCCCCCGGGTTCTTCGAGCGATGTGCGCAGTTTCCTCTGGCTCTGCTCGTATTTCCGCCGGTTTATCCCGAAACGCGCCGACATGGCCCACCCATCCCATTACCTCCCTCCTGAAGAAAAACGTGCCTTTCCCCTGGGGCCTTGACCAAGCTAGCGCCTTCATCGCACTTGTTGCGGCCCTCACTGCTCCACCTGTGCTGGCCCATTTCCACCCTTCTTCGCCTAAGGAACTTCGCACCGACGCCAGTGGCCATGGTATTGGGGCCATCATTGCGCAGCGCCAGCACGACTACTATCGTGTCATTGCTTACGCCAGCCGCCTGCTATCTCTCTCTGAACGTAACTTTTTCATCACTGAGCGGGAGTGCCTTGCACTTTTTGGGCGTAAACAAAATTCCGCCCTTGTTTGTTTGGGCGACTGTTCTGCGTCACTATGGACCACCATGCCTTGTGTTGGCTTTCCACCCTTAAAGACCCCACCGGCCGACTGGATCGTAGGGCTTTGCGCTTCCAGGAATACACATTTACTGTTGTATACAAGTCTGGCTAGTTGCACCAAGACGCTGACTGTTTGTCCCGCCATCCTGTCGATCCTCCTGATTCCCACAACGATAATACCGACGATTGTGTTTTGTCCATCTCGAACTTTCTACACATCGACGACGAGAAACGCCGTCATCCATCTCTGCGCCCAATAATCGACCGACTCCGAAGCTGCACTGAGCCTGTTCTTGCTGCATCACGATATTATGTACCGTCTCAATATGCACCCTGATGGCTCTGACCGCTTCCTCGTCGTTTCGACGCATATCCGCCCCACAGCCTTGCCCAGCTTCATGACGCTCCCCTCTGCAGGACACCTCGGCACGTCCCGCACTTACGATACCGTGCGCAGGCGGTACTTCTGGCCCAGCCTTTACAGCTCTGCCCGCGGTTACGTTGCTGCCTGCGATGAATGTCAGCGCCTTAAAACGCCCCGCTCCCGCCTTGTGGCCTGCTTCAGCCCATCAACATTCTGACTGAGCCATTGTTCGGTGTTTGTGTCCATCTGCTCTGGCCTTTTCCCACATCAACTTCCGGGAACAAATGGATTGCCGTTGTGACCGAATACACTACCCGGTACGCTATCACGCGCGCTATCCCGAGCAGCTGTGCCTCCGATGTCGCACTTTCTCCTCCATGACGTCGTCTTGCTTCATGACGATCCCCGTCATCAGTTTACAGATCAAAGCCCCTGCTTTGTTTCTAAAGTGGTCCACGACCTTCTGCGATCCTGCTCTACCAGTCACAAGTTCACCACGACCTACCATCCCCAAACGCACCCTGACGGACGTGCTGTCCGTGTATGTCTCCGACCACCATCGTAACTGGGACGTCAGATCACCCTACGTGACGTAAACCTACAATTCCTCACGTCATGATAACAACCGATAGTCCACCTTCAACCTGCGTTTTGGCTTCGACCCGTTGCTACCCTTTCAGAGCTTAGAGCCTGCTGACGCTTCCACTAGCAGGTATGCTTGTGACGCCATTGCCCGTGCTGACGCCGCCCGCCAATTCGCTAGGGATCGTCTCCACGATTTTCAGACCGCTCAAAAACGTCGTTACGACCTTCATCATCGTGACGTCGATTACCCTCCGGGCTCCTTGGTACTCTATAGGCTTCCTGCACGCCGTGTGGGACTGTGTGAGAAGCTCCTGCCTCGTTACGTTGGTCCTTACCGCGTCTTGAGGCAACTGAGTGATGCGACCTATGAACTTACACCACTGCAACACCACTCTCCTTTTGTGGCCCCATCCACACTTGTTCACGTCGCGCGTCTTAAGCCCTACCGCTTGCACCCCCCATAGCGCCCCCCCCCCCCCTGGGTGTGTGCCTTCTCCCGCGATTCGGAGGCGGGGTTAGTGTTACGGTACACAACAGCGAAGCGAAGATGACGTCGTTGTGTCGCTGGGCAGTCGGCGAAGACAAGGACGCTGCCGCTACTGCTTGAGTGACCCGTTTTCTGGTGTGTCTTCTGTACACATCCTATCGTTCATGCTGCTGAACTATCCTCGTAATAATATTTATGTCTTTAAGCGCAAACGTTAATGTATCAAGTTAAGAGCACTGCGTTTTTTCATGGCACAAACACTCATCGTTGTCTGTCTATGCTTGTTCTCGTTTTTCCGCGCCAACTTTTGTCGATATTAAATTTGCCTTGTTGAGGCCTACAATTATCATTGTCTATAAAGCGGGCCAATTGAGAACTCCTTTGTTGCCGACCTTCTAGGTACGAGGGGATCCGAAGCGGATCATTGCAGGCGCAATGTTGTCGTTGCCACAGAAGTCCCTCGTGGTTTGCTCGGTGGACCTTCCCCCGCGTTGCCTGAGCACCTAAACACCTTGGAGGACTGGCACACCCTGCTGTGCTCGGAGGACTCGGCCAGGCAGACCACCGCCACCCACCAGGCCGCCAGTGTTGTGGACTTTTCAAGCGAACAGAGGACAGTGGGGTTGTGTTGGGACCCAGGGGCCCGGATGCTCCGAATTCTTTTGCCTGCCTGCCTGCCTGCCGGCATGCCAACTGGGTTACTTGGCTCGGTATGCTTGGTTTGTGACATAATTCGGATAGCCTGTTTTGTAATCGCCAGATATGTTCAAAGTAAGTGTTGTATGAGAAACCCCATTATTCTACACAGTATGGTAACTGACTGGTTATAAGAGAAAAATAAAGAGTAGGCAGTGTAAGCTTGTTAAAATCGCGGGCCTGTAATAAGGCATAACAGCCTGAAGCCAACTTCGACCAGACGGCGCTAATTTGGCCAGCCAGCCAACCCAGCCTGCCAGGCTGCCACGATGCCATACAGACAGACAGACAGACAGACAGACAGACAGACAGACAGACAGACAGACAGACAGACAGACAGACAGACAGACGGACGGACGGACGGACGGACGGACGGACGGACGGACAGACAGACAGACAGACAGACAGAGACAGACAGACAGACAGACAGACAGACAGACAGACAGACAGACAGACAGACAGACAGACAGACAGACAGACAGACAGACAGACAGACAGACAGACAGACAGACAGACAGACAGACAGACAGACAGACAGACAGACAGACAGACAGACAGTGCACGTTAAAGATCCCCAGGTGGTCGAAATGATTCCAGAGAACTCCACTACGGCTCCTCTTTCTTCCTTTCTTGTTTCACTCCCTATTTTATACCTCCCCTTATGGCCATTTGTGTGCATGAACCATTTGTGTGCATGGTTGACCGACATGGTTTGTGCATGGTATGAACCATTTGTGTGCATGGTTGACCGACAGCCAGTTGCTAGCGCAACTGGTAACTGCGATAGAAGCAGATTTCTTCACACAGCTGGCTCGCATGCTGCTTGGTGCGGCTCGCCTCGCATCTGCAAGCTGTGTTGCCTCAGGGATCGCAGGTATTGAGCGCATCTTTATTTCATTAAGCAACAAGGTTTACCGTAAAACGTTGACAATAACAGTGCATTTGCATCGCACCGAAACCGGCTAGGCTTAGCAACGACTATGTTGTCCACAGAACAGCGCAGTTCTTCGCTGAACGAGCACGAGGCTGGCACCGTTACAGAAAGCTCTAAGCTTGAGAAAGCATGTTTTCGCTGCTGTATTATAGCATGCAGTCTTTCTGATAGCATGTCAAATTTGTCACTTCTGGAGCGAACTTAAAGAACACCAAATCAAGCAGCGCTTAGGCACTGCTACGGAGTGGCACGATGATACCTGCCGTGGAGCTGTAGGCGAAGCATGCGCAGAACGGCGCGTGGGTGCTTGCCGCAACACGCGTCCATGGCTTGCTGTCCTGGCTTGCTGTCTTCACTTGCAGAGAACGGTGCGGCCTCCGGCTATGTTTTCGCACATGTAACTTTCTTATGAGACAGACAGACCGACACAGACAGACAGACATACAGAAAGACAGACACAGACAGATAGACAGACAGACGGACGGACGGACAGACAGACAGACAGACAGACAGACAGACAGACAGACAGACAGACAGACAGACAGACAGACAGACAGACAGACGGACGGACGGACGGACGAACGGACGGACGGACGGACGGACGGACAGACAGACAGACAGACAGACAGACAGACAGACAGACAGACAGACAGACAGACAGACAGACAGACAGACAGACGGACGGACGGACGGACGGACGGACGGACAGACAGACAGACAGACAGACAGACAGACAGACAGACAGACAGACAGACAGACAGACAGACAGACAGACAGACAGACAGACAGACAGACAGACAGGGTGCTAGAAATGGGAACTACGCGAGAACAAGCAAAATGAAAAAATTGGATTCCGTAGCCGAGGCTCAAAAGTCTAACGGCAAAGTAGGTAAGGGTTGGCATTGATAGCGAAAGTTGCAGTTTACTTCCTATTATTAGTTCTGTTTTTCAGAACCATAGGCATGTTATCAGGGCATTCGCGTGGAGAAAGCAGTGTTAGCACTGAATTCGCAGCCGTCATGGCCAACTTAGACATCAATGAAAGGCACTTCAGTTGTCGGGGATCTTTTAGAAGATTTTACAATAAGAGCCCCCACGTTGAGAATATTTAGCACACATAAACCCTCGCATTGTTTAGTTTGCCTTTTGAAGAAAACTGAAACAATGAGGATCAGCTATTGTTTGAATAGAGGCGGCGTAGTGTGGGCAGCGCTTTTTTCCTACACATAAACTATCAGAAGAACACACGAGTGATAATCCACACACGTTCTCAACAGAAGAAAATTAAATACAGTTTATTAGCGCTCGGCTTTGCGGTCGGCGTTTAATTATAATTCACATGTAAGCCAGCACGAAAATATGTTGTCCATCGTCCCTGTCTTTTTCCTGTCCCAAATAAGCTAGTTGTATAGGCAGAATAAACAAAATTGGAAGAACGCATGTTTCCTTACTCAAACATGATTGGTGTGTAAGGTTATCTTAAATGTTTATCTCCCTGGAATGTTTAATTAATTTAAGCAGAGTGTATGGGGCATTGGAGTTTCTTTAATTCGTGCAGCGCTTACTTCTCCGTAGTTTAGTGCAGTAAAAGATTTTTGGTGTAGTCGCATTTCCGTTTGCGCACAGAAAGCGCTTAAAGAACAGAATAGCCGAAAGGCAGCAGTTTATGTTAAGTATGCACTAACGAATTACATACGACAAAATGACGCAGTGAACGATCTAATGACGTTCCGATACAAGAGTATTACATTCCTTCTTGACAAAACTCCACGCCTTAAGCTATGACCTTAACGCCTGTTGCTGTTGATCCCATTGTAAGTTCTGTATGCGCGAGTAAAGATTAATATGTTGCTGCCACCGACCGCCCAGGCGCGCCTGCTGCCTTAGGTTGTTAGTCTTTGCTTTGTGGCGAAATCTTACAGCCATAAGCCGTTTTTTATCATCAACTAAAACCTTCACAATCAGAGTCTTAATTGTTACAGGTAGAGCGTGTGCTTTAGTCTTTAGAACATAACTGCACGCCTCTTCGAGTTTCCAATGGTTCCTTGTTTACACTATTCCGCTGGCGAAGCGCACATTTTTATTCGGGCATTAAAAAGCTAAGAAAAAACAAGACGCTTCAATGTGTCGCCATGAGGATAAAGAAAACAACAGCCAGAAATTATAAGGCTCTAGAAGTAGGTATCGTCTTCATGCGTCTATGTAGGCATAATGCATCTAGGTAGCCAACCATACATGGCCCTGATTCACATTACCTTTGAGGGCACAGCCCTGTCGATCACAAACCTTAAGGTATCTTCTTCATGTGGCCACGGCGAAACTAATTCACAATACTAGAGTACACCAGTTCCGTGTCTAGTAACGTCTTCATTCCTTTCGCTAGTCATTATTAACAGGTACGCTTCCTAGTGATTAGACGACAGCAAAAACTGGTACGATATTGCAAAAGTTGAGTAAACTTTCGCTCGAAAAAACTGTCGTATCTCACAGACATGCATCTACTGGAAGATCCTTGAGGACATTATCGCGTCTCATATTTACTTTCACATTGACTCATTGTTTTTTTTCGGAAAAGAAAATGGCGCAGTATGTCTCAAACATCGGCGGATGCCTGAACCTCGCCGTAAGGTAAGGGATAAAGGTGGGATTGAGATCGGAAATGGAGAAGGAGGTGCCGTAGTGGGGGGCTCCAGAATAATTTCAGACCACCTGATGATCTTCAACGGGCACTCACATCGCACAGCACTACGGGAGCCTTAGCGGTTCACCTCCATCGAAATGCGGGCGCCGCAGTCGGGCTACAACCCGGGTACTTCGGATCGGTAGCCGAGTGCTCTAACCACGTAGCCAACGCGGCGGGACAAACACCTTGTGTCCGATGAATTGTTCTTCTCTAACCAACATGGCTTCAGAAAAGGTTTTTCCTATGAGTAAGAGTTATTCGAATTGACTACTTGCATGCATTTCAACATGAAATGCAATTTAGTATTTATTATTTTTTATTTTATTTATTAGTACCTCAAAGGCCCTCTAGGAGCATTACTTGAGGGTTGGCTAAAATATCATTTAATTAGGTCTGTGATGAATGATTTTAAGGATTCCAAGACAGGACCGATAAAGCCTGGACTCCATGTATGGAAAAACTCACGCGAACGCGAAGGCGAAGGCGGCAAGCTACGAGCGACGCCGTCGTGCGAAGCAACATGCATGTGTCGCTTGCCGTGTCTCTCGGATCTGCTCTCACAAAAATTTCGCTCGTCGCCCGGAAATCCCCCACGGTGCTGGCCAATCAGAGCCCCACAAAGACGTTTCCGGTTTGTCCATGGTTTGGCACGGGTACATCTCCCGAAACCCTACCGGAGCGTCGTCTTGGTCATCGCCACCATCGAGAAAATATTTGGATTTGTAGCTAAGAGGCAGAGCCGCAAGATTTAAATAATTAAAACAATCTACTTGTTGGTTGCGGTGGGCTAACAGCATTTTGGAGCGGGCTACGCCAGCGGGCGTACTGCAGCGAGAGATGCGTGTCAAGCCACGGGTACCGGCGCTCGATCCACCGCGCCGCTGTGCTCCAACTGTATATACGTGCAGAAACACTCGCGTGCGCATTCTCACTGGTATATTATAGTTTGCCCACTTACAAGAATATTGCGATGAAAGTTTATGGGAGCGTTTTTACTAAGCCGCAGAGCACAGGCACTGAACGAAAGCACACCTCCCCGTGAATCCGTGATTTTACTTCGTCTCCGCAAGCACGCCGTTGGTTGCCTCCACTGCCGCTACACCACTGCAGTAGAGGAAATATTCCTTTGGCCCTGACTATGCGGCACACTCATAAATGTTTGAGAGAAAACAGGTTACGGGCGTGTTTACTAAGCTTTAGTGCGCAAAACACGGAGTCCGCTGCGCACGTCGCGGGTGCGCGTCGCCTGCCGCCTTGTCGCGTCGCTCGCTCTTTCGCGCATATGGAGCCCATGCTTAAGAGCTTCAGCGGGCAGGTTGTTCCTAGTCTCTAGCGGTCTGGGTGAAGGAAGATTTCAGATGCATAGGAGCGGATACTCGACGCGTATGAACAGCTTTCGGATGACTGATGCGATGTGATAGGCGGTGTGCAGGGGTGATAAGGCAATGACTCAAAGGGGATTGATAAAAATATTCGTTGGAGGCACTTATATATCTCTTTACTGCGGGAAGGTGAAAACCGTTTGCGACTCAATGCACTGATTTGAATTTGAGCGGTGACGTCACACTGCGCTTGCGCAGTTGCTGCATGGCGGCGGATCACACCATCCGCCACTGTAGGCAGTTTGCTCACAGTTCAGTTCGCACGTTGTGTTTACGTGACAAGGTCACGTGACCTAGGATGCAACAGGCAAGGTCACGTGGCCTTAAAATGACACGGACGAACGTGAGTATCAGCCATTAAAGGCTATGGCCTTAAAACCTGTGGAAAAGGCACTGGATTTGAGGCTGAGCAGGTTAGGTTTTGTTTTCAATGCTGTTACGCACTTATACCATGAATAATCGGAATATACGAATCTTACCGCGTGACTCTGGACGGACTCAAGAGCTTTGGTAAGGTTGATTTGAAGGGGGTCCTAGATTGAGCATGAACAATTAACTTTAGACGGACAAGAGTTAAATGTGCGGACAGTTTTACGGAAGAAGGTGGTAAACAAATTTTACTCTTCAGATAACCAAGAACATAGTTAGCTTCGTCTGGTGATGTTCATTTTGTAGGTGGCCCAAGAGAAATCCTGTGTTAGTCTTAATCGTATCCATTTATATGAAGATGTGTGGGATATCGTGGAACCACGAAGGGTGTAGTTAGGAAGAGGATACGATTTATGAAGATAAAATGATATTATATTTGTTTTATGAACGTTTAAGAACATTACCCCATTGGCGCACCACTTACAAGCTTTATGTCGCATTGCAGATGGTAAGCGTATCTCTTATTACTTATTACTGTTGGTACGGTAAATGACGCAGTCATTGGAGAAGAAACTAACGGTGGTGAGACAGATTGCTTGGGAGGTCGTTAATGTAAAATAAGAATACTTGAAACCCGAAAACCGTGTCTTGCCCCACGCCTGAGGTAACAAGGGCGATTAAAGATGTATTATTGTTAGCCCATACAAACAGTGGCACTTAGTCAAAATATTTCGGAGCCAATCACGTACAACTGGGTTCAGGTTTAGGTTTGAAAGTTTAATTAAGAGACGTTGACGGGAAACTTTGTCGAATGCATTTTCAAAGTCTAAAGAAGAACGCCCGCGGTTGTGTTAAAGCTTATACTAGAACTGATGTCATGAGTAAAGACAGCCAGTTGGGTAGAGCAGGGTAGGTTTTTCAGAAAACCGTGTTGAGAAGGGTGAAAGAAGTTGACAGCCAGTAAGAAGGTCATTATGTGTGAGTAGATTCCGTGCTGCATTAATTTAGAGAGATTGCTTGTGAGGGAGATGGTACAGTAGCTCTTTATAGACGATGAAGGGCCTTTCTTGCGCACAGGAATATTATTCTCCAATTTCCATAAAGGAAAAAAGTGAATGCGAATTGCTCCTTTCTTCACTTCACAAAAGTATTTGATTCAGTAACTTATTGTCCCCTAATGTATAAGCCCCTAATTATACGCTCAAATTCCACTCTTTAACTTTGTCATAGCTACTTAATTTTCTTTCGAATGGGCTGCGCTTCACAGTTATTAATAACCACTCATCTACAGTTTCCGATTCTACGCCAGGTGTGCCGCAAGGCAGCGTCCTTGGGTTCTTACACCTTTTAATTTGCATTAATGATTTTCCAAGTAACATTTCATCCTGCATGCGAATATTTGCTGATGATTGCATCATTTACAGGCGAATGAAGAGTACTATATAGCGACCAAATTTCGCTGCCAAATGACCTGGACAATATTAATTAATGATGCAAAACATGGCTGATGACCCACAATGCTTACAAGAGGAAAATAACGTCTTTTAATCAAAAATATTCAAACTCGTTCTTCCGTTACCACTTTAATAGCAACTTATTGGGCCGGGCCACTCAATATCAGTGCTTAGGCGTTTACCTGACTCCAAATCTCTCATGGTCTGATTACAATACCATTTCTCATAATTATTCAAGGTCATTTGTTTACTGTGCCGTATTTTACAAAGTTCTACAGCAAACATGTGTAAAGAAGTGTATTTAACTTTTGTTGGATCCACGCTTGACTACGCTTCTTCCATTTATCCTCCTCATGAGAAACATTACAGCTTATCCAAGCCAATGCTAGGAGCTTTATTTTACAGAATTACAGTCATCACTCAAGTGTATATCAAATGAAGCTGGGCCTTTCTCTCCGTTCGCTAAGTATTTGTCAAGACTTTTATCTCTGTTCCGCAAAGTAGTCACCGCCGCTCGGTTGCCATTATCGAACCTACAACGTCCCTAATCAACCAGACTGCGAAATAATTTGACCTACACACGCATTTACGGCAGCACTGATGCCTTCAACTTTTGGCAGCTCCCTCGTGTTATAAACTTGTGGAATGGTCTTCAAAACTGAATTGCCTCGCAGTCGCAACCACGATTCATTTCTTGATGAGCTAGTCAAACGCTTCATAAAAAAAAATTGGCATGTTTAATTTTGTGCTATGGGTCATGGTTTTTTCCCCTTGCATCTCCCATTTTTTTATCAGCTTCCTTGCCAGTCTTTCGAGCCGGGTTACTTAATCTTGTTTTCGTTCCGGTTAGCTTTGTGTTTGATTTTTTACTGATTTTCTTTCATTATTTTTTTTTCTCCCTGCCATTTGAGTAAATCGTGATGATTATATTCTGGTATTGTTTTTAAGAAGTGCTATATAAAAGTTTTTTTTTTTACACTCTTACTCAATGCCTTCCTAGAGGCATGCAAGAAATTTCTAGTGAAAAAAATTGGCCACTGCTTGCATACACAGTTGAGTGCACTTGATAGTAGCATAAAGGAAATCACGTATCCAGCAAGAAACGTTTCAGTCGCCATGCTTTCGAAAAAGCAGCGAATTCGTGCGCTGTCAAGCCACCAACGGCAATCTTCGCCGAAACATGAGCAGTGACACGATACAGAGGCAGAAATATGAGTGAAACAAAAATGTAAGGAAAAACAGGAAAGGACAGGCGAAAATAAGGGCCAGACCATTATCAACCGGAGTGGCGCATGGCTAACATAGCCTACGTAATTAAACATGGAGGTAAAGCGCCAGTAAGCAGCTTGAAATGTGCGTCATTGTCCTTAAAGGAGGGCCGCTCACTCAGGGGTATAGTTCAGATGGGGGAAAACGACGATTTCGAGGCCTAAATGGTGTAGGCGTGGGCACGCCGATTAAGAATTGTAGAACTGAGGATTGGGCGAGTTGGTGGTGATCCATCGTATTAAAAACCAGCGCTAAAAAACACAGACAGAGGACGAGACGAGACAGACGGAATGCGCTTCCGTGTGTCTCGTCTCGTCTTCTGTCTGTGTTTTTTAGCGCTGGTTTTTAATACGATCGATTAAGACAGGAGGTTTTCGGCAAAGAGAAACATTTACAGGCAAAATGATTTTAATATTAAACAACCGAAAATGGAATGAACACTTCAGCAATGAACACATAAGATATATCAGACAACGCAAAAACCGCGACTAGTTTGCTCGAAAGCCAGCCTTGCGCTTGGACTGGCAACGCCATATTATAGAACGAGATGTACCAGACGATCGCTCGTGGTTTCCTTGATTCATGCGAAATCGCAGTAGGCCACAAAAGAGAACATAAGTTCGCAAACCTATTTTCTAACTGATAAGAGCAAGGAATCGGGCCCCGGTGTCTGTATGCGTCTGCAGTGCTGTAAGCTCATCTCATCAGCCTCGCATGCAGGAGGTGCTGGTCTCGATCCTCAGTGCCTCCGGCTGCCCACCGGCGATACATGGGTACAAATTTCTCCCTGGGCCAGTTGTTCGGCTTAGCAGGGGTGAAATGCTTAGCAAATGGGTTTTCACTCCAACTTCAGTAATCGAAAATGCCTTGTGCGATCGCAGTCTTCGCCGTAGATGCCCTTGCGCCATAAGAATTCATATTCATCCTCATCATCATGATGTCATCAGCGACATGTCCAGGTTATAATCAACTCAAAGAAAGGCTGATTGATGCAGCGATGGCGCAGAGGTACAGCATCCGCCTCGCGTGCAAGAGAACCGGGGTTCGAATCCTGGTGCCGCGCAATTCTCCACCGTGTTTCAAAACAAAAAAATCCGCGTGTCGATGGAATTGCATAACCAGGCGTGGAGTGCGACCTGATCTCGGTAACAAGAACCGACAACGCACTCTCTCACAAGAGCAGAATTTGGCCACCCTGGTGTAGTACTTGGCCACAACCTTCTATAATCAAATCAATTAACCCTCAGCCCTTAGTCCCCAGCGGCTGCGCAACTGACCGCGGCGGCGGTCAGACCTGTGACACAGCGGAGGGTGCTAAGAATCTCTGGCTCCGGACACCGCCATTGGAATCTGAACCTTGCAAGTTTAACGCTAGAACTTTATTTAGTGAGGCTAGACTAGCAGTGCTGCTCTAGGAACTAGCGGGAATTAAATGTGATGTGATAGGGCTTAGCGAAGTTAGGAGGACAGGTGAGGCGTATACAGTACTAAAGGGTGGACACATACTCTGCTATCGCGGATTAGAGGATAGACGAGAACTAGGTGTGGGACTCCTGATTAATAAGGATATAGCTGGCAACGTAGAGGAGCTCTATAGTATTAACGAGAGGGTAGCAGCTATTGCAATTAGCCTGAATAGGAGGTACCAGCTCAAAGTGGTACAGGCCTACGCACCTACATCCAGCCATGATGACCAGACCGTTTAAAGTCTCTATGAGGACGTAGAATCGGCAATGAATAAAGTAAAATCACATACACTGTACTGATGGGCGACTTCAATGCGAAGGTAGGCAAGAAGCAGGGTGACGACCACGCGGTATGTGACTAAGGGATAGGCTCACGAAATAGCACTGGAGAGTTATTAGTCGAATTCGTGGATAGAAATAATTTACGGATCATGAATACCTTCTTCCACATACGAGAAAACAGGAAGTGGACCTGAAAGAGCCGCAATGGTAAAACTAAAAATTTAATCGACTTTATACTATGAGGTCTACCTTGAGCTCCGCCTCGACAAACGCCTTTACCCTCCTCCTCATCCATCACTCACGGTGTCGGAGTCTCGCCTTCTTCGGCACATTCAGATGAATGCAGTTATCACCCCGTCCCGCCTCTTCCTCTATCGCTATCGATCGGACCCTTCCTGTCCCAACTGCCCCTGCATCTATGCGGACCTGGCCCATTGCCTCTTCTATTGCCCGGCTGCTCAGCAGTCGGGTTCCTTCCCCCTACCCTTTCTATCCATCACCACCTGGCTCGACTGGCTTGGCGCTGAAGGGGAAGAAGAACAGCGGCTTCTGGTCGCCCAGGCGGTCGACATGCTCGGCCTATAAATTATGGTCGAATAAAAGTCTTTACTACTACTACTACTACTACTATACTATGCGCTAAACTTGGCATCAATCAGAATGTGGCCATCCTCGGAAAGGTGCGTTGTAGCGACCACAGAATGGTAAGGTCTCGAATTAGCTATACTTAAAGAGGGAACGGAAGAAGCTAGTGAAGAGGAAGACCATTAACGAGTTAGCCGTAAGAGCTAAAGCACAGGAGTTTAGGATAGCGCTGCAGAACAGATATTCGGCTTTAACTGAGGAAGATGATCTTGATGTGCATATAATACACGATAATCTGACATCAGTAATTACGGAGTGTGCAGTAGAAGTAGGCGGTAGGACAGTTCGGCAGGGCACCGCAAAGCTATCTCAGGTGACGAAAGATTTCATTAAGAAGCGCCAAAGCATGAGGGCGTCTAACCCTACTGACTGAATAGAACTAACAAGGCTATCAAAGTTAATAAATAACCGCAAGGTAGCCGACATAAAGAACTTTAATATGGAGAGAATAGAGCATGCTCTAGCGAACGGAAGTAGCCTAAAAGCAGTGAAAAAGAGAAGCATAGGTAAAAACCAGATGTATGAGAATGACAGCAGTGCACAGCAATGCGTCATCCCGCCAGTAACGAAAGATGAAGTAAAGAAAGCCTTAGAAGCAATGAAAAGGGGAAAAGCAGCTGGGGAGGATCAGGTAACAGCAGATCTGTTGAAGGATGGAGGGGACACCGTGCAAGGAAACCTAGCCACCCTGTATGCGCAATGCCTTATAACCTCGACTGTACCAGAAGCTTGGAAGAATGCAAACATTAATGTAATTCTTAAGAAGGGAGACGCCAAGGAATTGAAAAAATACAGATCGATCAGCTTATTATCCGGGTCTAAAAAGTATTTACTAAGGCAATCGCTAATGGAGTCAAGGCAACCTTAGACTTTAATCAACCAATGGATCAGGCAGGCTTTCGTAAAGGATATTCCGCAATTGATCATATTCACACTATCAGTCAGGTGATAGAGAAATGCGCAGAATAAAACAAACCTCTATATATTGCCTTTATTGATTACGAGAAAGCATTCGACTCAGTGGAAACCCCAGCAGTCATACAGGCATTGCCTAATCAGGGGGTAGAAGAGCGTTATGTCAAAATAATGGAACATAATATAGCAACTTCACAGCTGCTATAGTCCTCCATTAAGTAAGTAAGGAAATTCCAAAGAGGAAGGGTGTCAGGCAAGAAGACACGATCTCGCCAATGCTTTTCACCGCCTCTTAACAGGAGGTATTCGGAGGCATGAATTGGGAAAAGTTGCGAACAATAATAAATGGAGAATACCTAAATAATCTGCGATTCGCTGATGACATTGCCTTGCTGAGTCACTCAGGAGGTGAGCTGCAAATCATGATCAGTGAGCTAGACAGGCTGAGCAGAACGCTAGGTCTAAAATGTAAACAACTGCGCTGTACTTGTTTTTGATATGAAAGATCTTGTTCATCTGTCTCTCAGTAACAAGCAACAAAAAATTCCTCAAGTTAAGTCATTAAAATATCTTGGTGCCATTTATGATGACAGCCTCACATGCGCTCTCAAACTGACCATGTCGCAGCGAAAGGGGCTCGTGCTGTGGGCATGTTGGTTAGAGTAAGTAATCCCCGGTATGCAATGCGGAGAGATACACTTTTGCTGGTTTATGTTTTGTATGACCGATCAATATTGAATTTGTATCTGTGCTGTTTTCTGATGAGGCTGCTTACAAATTTCGCCGGCTCGTTTTTTTTGGAGCGGGATGCGCTTCGGTTGTACCTTGACCTCCCCAAATTTGTGGCCAAAAACTTTCTTTATCTTAAAGCCCGTATTCCTCTTTTATCATCTAGATTTCAATTGCTAACTGTCCAGACGTACCTGAAGATATAAGCCTCTGATTTACACCACTCCTTTTCTGTTTTTTGTTGCCAGCCGACTTGCTTTATTGGAGTCCTTTGGACAAGATTTCATACCCCTCAAATAGTTATGGTACAAAATTTTCTTGAACCTCGAAATGTTCTTTTGTATAACATCCTCCTGATAAAGAACAGTGGGCACTCTGTAGAAATTGTCTGTGGTGATATTTTCCCCAAAAACGCTAAGCATTTACCACACCGCATTTAAATTGACTATTAGAAGACCAGTTACAAAGCCTACCTATTAGCTTAACGATAGCTACTGACGCCTCCCAATGTGATGAAAAGGCAGGGGCGGGAATATATTGCCCACTTCTAGATCGGTCCTTTTCTGTGCGGCTACCCGACTACACCTCAGCTTTCCAAGCGGAGATTCTGGCGGTGGTGCTTGCTCTTCGGAAACTAGAGTCAGCTTTCTCTTCAGTGGCTGTCATTGCAGACTCTGTTTATGTGTGTTCGTCCCTTTCTTCGGCGGTAGATTCGCCAATCCTAATCACCTTCCTTTCATCACTCCCTCCGCATTTGAGCCTTGTTCACATGATATGAGTGCCAGGTCATAGCAGTGTGACAGCCAATGAAGTTGCGGACTGCCTGGCAAAAGCGTTCCTCAATGGCCCCGTTCTACCTATCGTTCCGGCTACAGCATACATTACAGCAGCGAGGTTTCGGAAACAGAATTTGTTAAGAATGACAACTGAATCTCTTCTAAGATCTGATGATTACCCGGACCTGAAGTATTCGTGGAGCAGGCAATCATGCCATTCACGGCAGGTTGAGTATCTCCATGAAGGCTTCCGCTGCCGGATCCTACCCTTAAATTTTTATTTGTACAAGTCTGGGTTGGCCTTCAATCCCGTCTGTGTATTCTGTCGTGAGCACGAAACCATAGACCATTTTTTGTTGTTTTGTCCCCGATACACCATGATGAGAAGATGGCTTTTAAAGAAACCGCTACAATTGCTTGGCCTTTGAGCAGCCCAGTCACACTGTCGTTTGGAGTCACCATATCTGGGTACAGCCACAAGGCTGTTTTCACCGCCGTCCAAAATTTTTAAAACGGAATCAAGTCGGCTACCTTTTTAATTTTTTTAAATTTTTTTCAATAATATTCTATTCTTACAGTTATCTTTATCATTTAACTACTCCGCTATAAACATCAGGTTTGATCGCGTGCGTGCGTTATGCAGTTCCATGGAGTTAGTCAACGTAAGCCTTGTCGTCGTCTTCTTGTTCTTCGCTTCTCCACCTATAATCTCTCTCCACCTCACCGAATGCTTCTTCATCTTCTTTAGTCTTCGGTTAATCCACGCCATCCTTATCGCCAACCTTGTTGTCTTCTTCAAACCTCTTTCTTTAATAATTTTATTTTAGACTCCCTATTATATGGGACAAAGCGAATAACAAAAAAGGAGGCTCCCTGACAGGTGCGGGATTTGAAACCACCGGCGCCTTTCCCAAGCCGTGCACCCTAGAAGGCGAGCAAAGCCCAAGCCATAGCTTGGCGAAAAAAAAAATCTGCGCTAAAAATGCATTTTGACAGATTGTATTATCTCATATTCACTATTAATTTTTTGTCCCTTTGCTTAAATTGCAATACGAATGCTTTCCAAGTAATCTATGAGTAATATTTTGAACATTCTTAGAAATGCATCAAAAATGCAATTTCTGTCCGCTTAGTATATTTACTATACAATCACCATAACCATAAATATACATTGCATACATTATATTACATTAAATATAGACTATAAATATACAATACAATAAAGTATACTACAAAACACATTCAATACATTACATTAAAGATACAGTTGCGATATACAAGTAATAAATTAAAATTGCATTCACTTCTGATTAAAAAAGGTGTGCTAGTCGGATTCATCGGATGGAACAGATCAATTTTGTCAACAGCAGAAGTAAGGAATGAACTGGCTGTAAGGATCAGAAGACAAAGTCACGGAGAAAACACGTTGTCTGCAATAAGTCTTTGAAAATGCAAGGTCATGGGACGGGGCTGATCGGGAAAGTTGTCGCCACTTTTGACGCCCTCAGTTGTCGCCCACATTTGACGGGAATTTTGAGGAGCAAACTATCCTTCCCACGCGGTGCACCCATGGAGAGCCGAGCACTAGGCTGGGGGACCGCCTGTTCCTGTTGGATTCAGCGGCTGCGTGGACCGGCGGCCGCGGGAACCGAACCCCCGACTTCACCATAGCCGAGGCGAGCACTTAAGCACGAGGCCACGGCTGCGGTCTACATCTATGAGGACTCCGTTTGCCTTTTTCCACGCTTGCGGAAGGCTCCAGGTATCCCATACCTTGTTCATGCATTTTGTTAATGCGAGAATGATGCGTCATCGAAGTTCCTGAGGGTCATTGTGATCTCATTTGGTCCCAGAGCCGGTTCCGTTTCTAGGCTCATTATCTCTGCTCGAACATCGGTTTCCGCAATGGGGGCATCTAGAGCTATGTTGAGATTACCCGTTTAATTTGGCGGAGTTTCGACTTCTGCTTGACCAACTTATCTCTTAATTTTCAATTAGCTGGTTATCCGTCCTTTCGAAATATTATCTAGCTTTGATTTGATCGATGTTTGCTTGCGTTCTCGATTTTTACGGATCAAGTAGGCTGGCTGAGGGTCTTCTACGTCTTGGATACGCTATTGCCTTTTTCCATATCTTCACATCTACTGCACCAGTTTTTTTTCATTTAACTTCATTGCGTACGTTTCTATTTCTTTGTTATGTCTAGCTAGTTCTCTTCTGATGTTACGATTCCATCGTTGGGCTTTGAGCCTCTTTTCCAGGTCACTGTTTCTTTTCCACATATTTAATAGAGCACTTTGAGCCTTTCCTTTGCTTTCGAAAAAATCTGGATTGGATTTTAAAATTGCTTTTGAAGAGAGAAAATGGCGCAGTAACCATCTCACATATATCGATGGACACCTGAACCGGTTTCGAAGCAAAAGGCAGTTAGATCAAGCTTGTTAGATTGGTTCATGGGAGTTTAACGTCCCAAAGCGACTCAGGCTATGAGAGACGCACCCCAAGCGTGTTAGAGGGGCACCAAATGAACGCGTTGTTGTGGGTCTGGCAGTACAGTGCTTTCGGGTATAACCTATACATTGACTGACAACTGGAAATAGGTATTGTCATAGGTAATTATGATTGTAATCGATGAACGTGATCGACACTCTTATTGTAGTTTGGGAATCAGGAAGAAAAGAGAAAGAAAAAGAACAGAAAGAAAAAAGAAGGAAACGGCTCTGCGGCATTTACAATTCAGGCGAAGGTTAAGCGTCCTCCTAATTTTGCTTGGACTTCCACCGCTCTTGAGGCCGACTCTTGCTGAAGTATACACAGCGTACTTCCTCCGCGGCTGGAAAAAGCGGATTTTCAGCCTCGCGATGGCGCCTGGCATCTCCCTCAGCGGCACGTACGGCCGTATTCTGTTGGCGTCGCCGCAGCGCCTCTGCTTGAGCAGCTCGCCTCCTGGTTTCTCTCTTGTTCCGCCGGCGTAAAAACGCACTTCTCTTTATACCCTTCACTCACGGCTCAGTTGAAGTGAGCTGAGGAAGTTGCTGTGCCTTTCATTTCCTTATAAGGAATTTTTTATTGCAAAATACATTGAAAATTTAAAATTCGTTTTTGTGGACCCATCGCGGTGACTCAGTGGTTACGGCGCTCGGCTACTGATCCAGAGTTCCCGGGTTCAAACCCGACCGCGGCGGCTGGGTTTTTGCGGAGGCAAAATGCTAAATCCCCCGTGGGCTGTGCGCTATCAGTGCACGTTAAAGATCCCCAGGTGATCGAAACTTTTCCGGAGCCCTCCACTACGGCACCCTTCTTCCTCTCTTCTTTCACTCCCTCCTTTATCCCTTCCCTTACGGCGCGGTTCAGGTGTCCAACCATATATGAGACAGATACTGCGCCATTTCCTTTCCCCAAAAGCCAATTATTATTATTATTATTATTGGTTTTTGTGGAATAGAAATGGCGCGGAATCTGTCCCACATTTCGGCGGACACCTGAACCGCGCCGTACGGGAATGGATGAAGGAGGACTGAGAGAAGAAAGGAAAAGAGAGGTGCCGTAGTGGAGGTCTCCGGAATAATTTTCACCATCTGGGGATCGTTTACTCCGGATGAAGAGCCGAGCACCTAAACCACTGAGCCGTCGCGGCGTGTACATTCTGGGAAGTTCTCCCATCTCTGGCTCATCGCACGCCTCTTGTGAGTACCGGGTCCTGAATCCCACAGCGAGTTCGTTGAGACTTGTTTGCATCGATGCCAGCGCCACGTTTAAATTCTGTTGTGAAATAACTCTTCCACGCCTGCCATAATTATTAGATGCTTTCATGCCTTATATATGATAAAATGCTGCTTCGCGCAAATGGATACTATGCTGCTTGCCCAGCGCTCTCGGACAAAAGTTCTCAACATTGGAATATTGTAAGCTACTGTTATAGAAATATTGAAGGTTACGGCCCGTTCTTCCGTTGCGCAAAAAAATCCTCCTGTTAACTTTTTTTCATCGCTCGCATCGGGCAGTTAAGCCTGCCATAGAAAACCAATTTGGACCTTTATTGACGATAGCAAAAATGTTAACATCAAAATCGAAAGCGTGCCGACGAGATTTCAGGGACTGTAAATATTTATTTCAAGATACTGCCAGTCCTTAATTCGGACTGTTAAAGGAATGGGTTGATGTACAAATTGAATACATTAGGTGTAAAACCAGAACACAAGAGAAGAAAAAGAGTCTTGTACAAAATCAGACACAATAACGAAGAAGAGTCAATTTCGGCTAGCATATAGCACAGCTATCGCTTAAAACCCCACTAACTTTCCCAGAGAAGGTTGTGAACTGACCAACGTATCTCCAGAGTTCCATTCGCGTATTGCTTGTGGGAAAAAAAGAAAAGCAGCGAACATTGCTGGCACAAGTGTACTCTTGTAGTGTATATTCGTGCTTATGGTGTGTTTCACTCGAATGTTTGAAAGTGACATACGTAGAAGTATTAATGTTAAATGCTCTATAAATTACCAAGGACAAGAACTTCAGCCTGTGCAAGGTTGCGCGATTTGCTATCGCACCTGGGTGAGCGCGATAAGCAGTTATTGATAGATATCCGGGAGAAGGCGAGCGTAGCAGGCCGCAGTAGAAAGTTCGGTGGGCGGATGAGATTAAAAAGTTTTAGGGTCTATGGTGTTCGCAGCTGGCAAAGGAGAGGAATAATTGGAGTAACATGGTAGAAGTTTCTCCTGTACAGTGGGCGCAGTCAGGCTGATGATGATGATGATGATGACAGTGAAATCTAACAATAAATAAAATTGCGTTCATGAGCAGTTTGCTGTTAAAAATGTTTTTGCCTAGAATATCTGGGTACAATATCTTGAGCCAGTGACCCTTAAAACCACAAAACTCACCAAAAGTTTTACTGTCGATTTTCACAGGTCTCGAAGGTAAGGTAATGCCTAACAATTGACCCATTTGTTAGTGATACGGGGTGGCAATCCGCACACCTTCCACCAAATGATACAGGGTCGCAAGCCAATACACAGGACGACATGGTGACAGATGAAATATGAGTTTCAATGGCTGCGTGCTTAGCGCGAGCGCTCCTTCTCGCGCAATTGTCCACTTCGTCGTAATCTTCGTAACGATAGGTCGCCAATATGCTCTAAACAAACAAGATACCTCAATTCATTCATTTTGATAACACATATTACATTACTAGTGCAGAATGTATTTTAGGTCTTCGCTTTTCACATTGTGACCGAAAAAAAGTGCTGAATATTGTATTCGTGCCGCCGACTTTGTCATCGTATGTGACGCGCCTTCGTAATACTCTGCGAAGCGCTCCGAAATAATTCTCGAACGTTCCGTGCTCGTCTGTAGGTGGTTTAATTTAAAAGCAGGCATTTGATGGGACGCACAGTCTCAAGACGCCGCCAGAAGCGTCTAACCGCATTCCGGGCGCTCAGTGATCGTCTGCGCTTAAAAATTTACTTTGAAATATTTTCTTCTCGTTTAAATTCATGTATACCTGTACAGGCGTATAGACTATGTGGATTGCGCTGCACTTATCGCCTACTGTAATGTTGAGCCGTCGCTGTATGGCACCGCCCGTCCGGCGTAGTTTACCAGATCCTTCATAACAAACAGTCGATGGCAGCGTTCCTCTTGACTGGCGTTTTCAAATATCCGGAAATGGACCATCGGACTGGCACACACACTGGCGATGGAAGGCAGTGCAAATTCATGGAATGCCTTGATGTGCTTCCCTTATTTTCTCGGACTCAAATTCCCTCCCGTGCAAAACCAAGTGTTCTTGCAAACAAATCTCGTCCTGACAACCCAACAAGAATACTTTTATGTACACTTATTGCAGTGCATAAGCGTTCAGGATATTTTTCATTGCGAAAGAGTCTAAAAAATTTAAAAGCTAGCGTTACAAAGGAACCTCCTATAGCATTTCGCACAAGGTAATGTTGACCTATTCTCTGGCAAGCTTGTATCCATTCACACGCGGAGATTCTGGGCAAGCGCATTTTTCAATGGGAAGCTCGTTACGAACATATTTTTTCATATAAGGTTCGATTCACGAATAACATTTGATATATCCGCAGATCTACCCCCTCAGGATTGTATCCTTGCTAATAACGTTTTTGGTTTCGTCAAAAACTTCCACTGTTAGTTTTCTATGAAATGTTTTAGCTGCCCAATGCGAGAGATGCACCAACTTCAAAAGAAAGGTTTTTCTACACAACTGAATGGACTATCGCCTTCAGTATTTCAATACTAACCGTTTACAATATCCCACTTTTGCCTGACTAATAAATTGATGTCCGAGGACCCTGGACTGTCTTAAGAATTCTTAGCTAAAATCTCTTACCATACTATAAACATTTCAGGATTCGTTCATGATGAGATATAACTGACACATTAATGCAGTGCATAGAATTTTCGGCACCACTTCAAGGCTATAGATAACGTACATGTCTCATGTGCAGCGATAGGTGAATGAAACGAAGCGCGTTACACCCTCCCTGACAGCGTGCCTGACAGCGTTATAGAGAAGAACGAGGACAAGCCAAGAAAGAAGCTACGGCAGGTAAACAGACATTTTATTAACAATACCACTGCTCCAATAAATATTATTTGTGAAAAAATTTTGAGTGCAGCAATTCCAAGCCCTCCACAACAAATTCAACTTCACTTACAGAGAATGGTGCGATCTTTTGTGCACCACCGGCCAAGACCAGAGTTGAAATCATCCTTTAGTTTAGTAGTCACGAAATGCTACATTTGTGATCATATTATCCCGCCCATTATTGCCAGTACGAATAATGAGGGTCTTCCCCGGAAAGAAGTGAAAAAAAAACCTAGATCACCTAAATTTAAATGACCGCCTGGTTGTATGAGCCCAAAACTAGCCACTACAACGAAACTTTCCATATCTCCTCCTTTAGCTTCCTTTTCAAAGCAGTCCGTTGAAGCGGCTACTTACATGACTCCTTGAAGCCCACTCTTGGTTCAGGTGACCCAAAGTTAAGATATACTAACTGACTAGTCTCCTTAATCAGTGTACCTTGCCCACTGCTTCCACGTATATAATTTATAACGTATAACATTCCACCCTCCAGCGAAGGCCGGTGGCGTGTGAAGAGCTGCTCTAGATTTCGCGTTAGCGCCTGTCTCAATCGCGTGTCTGTTGTTTTCAATAAACAATGTCCAGACAAGTAGGAACCAAACTTACCTTTACGGCCTGAGTTTTTGCTGAAACTATGTTATGCAAGGACAGATTACTAGCCCGAATGACAGTGTCTTTTGCAGCCGGTCGTTGACAGAACCGCCATGTGATGTGAGTAGCGCCAAATGCAAATTAACTTTTATCAGAAAAGACATGACATTTAGCGCAGACATTAGTTCAGAAGCATTATATCATACTGCCATGCCTTTTCTGCATGTTTCTATACTAAATGCCTTAGTAGTTAATTTGCTCCAATTTAATATGACACAAACATGTTGAAGAAGTTCTTTCTTTACCTTCTGAGAAATAGTTTCATCACTCGTTACTACCAGTAACTTCACTTTAGCAAACATCACCCTAGATGATATCAAATACAATTGTCATCATACATTCCGAATCAGCATCAGGTCAATTTATACAGAAGTATAGCACTTGCTGGAGAATAACAGAGTGAAATTGATAAGTAAACATTACCCAGGTCAATCCGGTATAATTGGTTTCAAAGCATCGCTAAAGATATCGACACTTAAGAAGCCAAAGTTACTAGAATCATTACACTATTTTTATAAATTTTATCACAGCCGTATCCATTCTCGAAATGCAACATAAACCCCGCAGCGTATATTTTTCCAGGTACAGGTCATCGCTTTAAACTCGAACACATGCATGCCCGTGCTAACGTCGTTTGCCTTTATTTCTCGCCATCTATCATTGGAGGAAGCTACCAGTAATTACGGTTTTCAGATAAGACCATGATGCATATTTTCAAAATACGATCCTTTCTGAAAATATTTTAGGCAGATATTAACACTCCTGTAAGCGCTTGCTTTTCGATGTTCAGTTTCCTGATCACTTAACATTCTTTTTCGTCCGATTTGTTTTACCTTTTCCGTAAACGGATAATGTCCCGTTTAAATTTAAATTGTTCCTTACTTTGTAACCGTGTATCGCCATCAGCCTCACTACGACCATTGCAAAGCAAAGGCCTCTCCCATGTCCCTCCAATTAACCCTGTCATTACCCAGCAGCGGCCAGCTTATCCCTGCAAACGTCTTAATCTCATCCACCCACCTAACTTTATGCTGGTCCTTATTACGCTCGCCTTCTCTTGGAATCTACTCCGTTACCCTTAAAGACCAACGCTTATCTTGCCTTCGAATTACGTGCCCTGCCCAAGCCGATTTCATTGTCTTGAGTTCGACTAGGATATCACTAACCCAGGTTTTTTCCATCACCCACTCTTCCCTCTTCGGTCTCATGCCGTTACGCCTATCATTTTTCTTTCCATGGCTCGCTCCCCTGTCCTTACGTAAGCTGAACGTTTTTCGTTAGCCTCCAAGTTTTCGCCTCATAGGTGAGTACTGTTGCAAATGGGTTGCAAGCCCCAAGGGTAGCGTTGGCCTGGCGGCCTGGGGCACAGCTGGAAACATCCGAAGGTCCAGGCAAAGAATGAGTCGACTGCCAACAGAACAACTTGTTTATTCTGGCATCGCAAAAGAGCAGCCGGTCAGGGCGACCAAGTTACTCGAAGGAAGAAATCGAAGTTCCTCTTTGGCGTCCGGGGCAGCTGCTTTTATACCCTCGGAGTCGAGGGCAAGAAGGAACGGCTCGGGATGAGTCGCACGAGACGGCGACGCACGGACATGTTGAGACGTGAAGTGACGCGTCCGCCGGGCCGGCGCCGGTCAGACCTCCTCGCCTCCCAGTTGGGGAGCTCCTCTCCCCGGCTGCCGCGCTTTGACAAGCGTGGGCACCAACATGCACACACACACACACACGACGACACGTGGCATTGAAACCTGCCTGGAAGCGCTTGGCGGGAGGCGTTACGGCAGCACTGAACGGGCCCAAAATGACCGCCGCTTTGAACGAAGCCCCGGCGTCCGTTGCATCCGCGCCGGCTAAACCGCGCGTCGTAGGCGAAACGTAACATACCGCCCCGCCGGGAGAAGGAGATCCCGATGGTCAGGGGACTGCATCCGCTGTCCGGAGGGATGTCGCTCGATGATGCTCGAAATCGAAACCGGTCGTCCCTCGACGTTGCTTGAGCGCAGCGCACAGAGAAGGCCTCGTTCTCAGGTTCAGGTTCACACAGGACACTGCAAAGTGACTTCGGGAGAGTTGCCATTTTTGTTCTCGTTCCCAGCAAGCCTTAGAACTACGCCGAAACGCAACCGCTCAGTCAGCAAGCGCGAGACAACCCTCACTAAGCTCTGCCAGGCTCTTTCCTCTTTTATACTACTGCCTAGTTCCTTACAGTAGTCAAGCAGCACTCAGAACGCGTCCACAAGTTGGAAAATTGCACTAGAAAGCACATAATCACTTTGAAACACTAAAAAAAAGCAATATGTTAAAAATCCAACCTCAGGAAGAAAACATCAGTAACAAAAAACTTTGAGGCGGATTCCTACGTTAGGGGCCTCGACTTAAGCCATCGGCGTTACCGTTGAGACTCCCCTTTTTGTAACGCACCTCAAAGGAATATTGTTGCAAAGCGAGGCTCCAGCGCAGGAGGCGGCCATTTTTGGGAGAGATGGTCTGCAGCCATTGGAGAGGGCAGTGATCCGTCTCAATGATAAACTTCGAGCCGGCTAGGTAGCATGACAATTTCTGAACGGCCCACACGAGACACGCACACTCTTTCTCGGTGGCGCTGTACGCCTGCTCACGACAGGTCAGCTTGTGACTAGCATACAGGACGGGGTGTTCCACTTCTCCATGGTCCCTTTGGCACAGTACAACGCCCATGCCTCGCTCACTAGTATCGCACTGAACAACGAACCCTTTTGTGTAGTCTGGCGATCGTAGCACAGGCTGGCTTGTTAGGGCGCTCTTTAGGGAGCTAAAAGCTCTTTCCTTTGTCTCGTCCCAGACGACTGTTTGGAGCTCTGTTTTTCTTAGAGCATCCGTCAGGGGAGCCGCGATATCGGAGTACCTGGGGATGTACCTCTGATGGTAGCCGGCGACACCTAAGAACGACCGAATATCGGTCTTCGTGCGCGGTTGCGGAAAGTCTCGCACAGCGGCCACCTTTATTTCAGAGGGGCGGCGACGACCCTGTCCAATCACGTGACCGAGGTAGACAACCTCGGCGTGTGCTAATTGGCACTTGGGAGCCTTGAATGTCAAGCCCGCTTCGCGCAGGCGGGTTAGCACTGCCCGCAAGTGTGCCATATGCTCAGACCAGGATGCGGAGAATATCGCTACGTCGTCTAAATACGGTAAAGCGAATTCTTCCTGTCCCCGCAACACTTTGTCCATGAGGCTTGAAAAGCAGTATGGCGCGTTCTTCAAACCAAAACTCAAAACTTTAGGACGGAATGTTCCCATTGGTGAAATGAACGCCGCATACCTACAAGCCTCTTCTGTAAGTGGAACCTGCCAATAACCCCTGACAAGATCTAGGGTGGAAATAAACTGAGCGCTACTAACTTTCTCAAGGCGCTCCTCGATGTTAGGGATCGGATAAATTTGATCCTTAGTGATGGAATTAGGCCTGCGGTAGTCGACGCAAGGACGAGGTTCCTTGCCCGGTACCTCAACTAAAATCAAAGGGGAGGTATAATCACTCTCACCCGCCTCAATAACACCGAGCTGTAGCATTTTCTTTACCTCAGCCTCCATAATATCGCGCTGGCGGGGTGACACCCGGTACGCCTTGGATCGTACTGGCTCTGGGGAGGTAAGTTCTATATCATGAGTAAGGACAGAAGTCCTACCAGGCCTCTCAGAGAACTGACCTTGAAACTCTTGTAAGAGTTGGTGTAGTTCGGTTTTCTGCTCAGGCGACAGCGGTGCTTTACTGAGTAAGTCACTAATGACCTCATCAGTGTCTTCCCTGTTCGTCACTGAGCCTAGTCCCGGAATCTCGACCGGAAGCTCTTCTAACGTTCCCGTGTCGGGCATTTCCTCTCCAGTACCTGGTGCCTTCAACGCTACAGGCTCAATTTTATTCAGTTCGGACGTGCTCTGAATACCAGCTTGCTGCGCCTCCGAACCTTTCTCATTGTTCGACAACGTCGGCCCCGCAACTACCGCCTTTGCAGCGAGCTCCCGAACTCTCGATCTGGTTAAGGCCTGAACGCTAGCCTCACCAAACAAAAGCCCCTTCTCGCGCAGGAGGTGATCGGACCTGTTCGAAAATAGGTACGGGTACTGGGGGGGGGCAGCATAGATGACACTACGGCCTCCGTCTGAAGTGCTCCGAAAGGTCCTTCAATAGGCACTTTTGCTACGGGCAGACACACGCTATGAGCTTCCACGGCTTGCTTGATCCATGCGCACTCGCCCGTGAACATATCGGGTTCTACGTAAGAGGGGTGAACTACATCTATTGTAGCTGCGGAATCACGAAGCACTCGGCACTCTTTCCCGTTCACGAGGAAGTCTCGCATGTAAGGCTCGAGAAGCTTCATGTTCTCGTCAGTGCTACATAATGACAAACGCACGACTTTTCTTTTTGTTTCTGGACACTGCGCCGAAAAGTGACCCGGCTTCTGGCACGTATAACACACGCGCGCTTGCCTCGTCTCGAACCGCTTTCTGCGTTCGGCTTCGGCTGCCGCTGTCTCCTTACGTTCGGTCGGACTGCTTTCACTCGCATCCGCACTACGTGTGTCCCCCCTTGCTCTCATGGGTCTGAACTTCGGCCTCTCAGACTTGGAGCCAAATTCACCCTTTTGACCGTCCTTAGCTCCGCGAGCCCGACGCGTCACAAACTCCTCGGCTAGCTCAGCGGCTTTAGCCACTGTACTAACGTCTGGCCTATCCAAGACCCAGTACCGCACGTTCTCAGGTAACCCACTATAAAACTGTTCCAGCCCGAAACACTGCAGAATTTTCTCGTGGTCACCAAACGCTTTCTCTTCTTTGAGCCACTCCTGCATGTTTGACATAAGCCTGTAGGCAAACTCTGTATATGACTCGCTTCTGCCTTTTTCATTTTCCCGAAACTTCCGACGGAACGCCTCCGTTGACAGCCTGTACTTTTTTAGCAGACTCGATTTCACTTGGTCGAAATCCTCTGCCTCCTCTCTCTTCAAGCGAGCGACTACGTCGGCCGCCTCGCCGGGTAACAAAGTGAGCAAGCGCTGTGGCCACGTTTCCCGAGAGAACCCCTGCTTCTCGCACGTTCGCTCAAAGTTAACCAGGAACAAACCAATGTCCTCTCCAAGCTTAAACGGCCGCATCAGGTCAGTCATTTTGAACGATAATCGTTCTCCTGCACCGTGTGCCTGACTTCCATTACGAGCGCGTTCCATCTCTACCTCGAGACGCTTCGTTTCCAAAGCGTGTTGACGGTCGCGCTCTTCTTTCTCTTTATCTTTTTGTTCTTTACGTTCGCGCTCGTCTTTCTCTTTTTGCTCTTTACGTTCGCGCTCCTCTTTTTGCTCTTTACGTTCGCGCTCGTCTTTCTCTTTTTCTTTTTGTTCTTTACGTTCGAGCTCGTCTTTCTCTTTTTGCTCCCTCTCCTCAATGGTCTCAAGGCATTCCGACAGCTCGTCATCCTCAGCCTCCAACTCAAGAATAGCCCTTAGCAGTTCTGGTTTTCTGAGTTTGTCTGAGACATCCAGACCCAACTCTCTTGCAAGCTCCAGCAATTTCGGTTTGCGCAACGACTTCAAATCCATGGCTGCTCCGAATGCTGCTTTCTCTACTGCCTACTATTGTCTTGCCGCAAACTAACCCGGCAGCAACGACAACCACAATTACCAGCTCTGTTTCTGACACTAACAAAAGCCTGGCAAAACTCAGAAGAAAGTCCCGCACTCACCAAACCTCGCAGCCAAGAATTCAGCGCAGTCGTTCCGCTGCAGGCAACCAGTCATCACACAGGGCTCGTTGCACTGCTCCCGGATGGTCGTTGTGCTGCTCAGCATACAGTTGACCGCATATCTTCGCTGCTGGCCTCCGTTGTCGCGATCTCACCGCTGGCAACCAGTTGTTGCAAATGGGTTGCAAGCCCCAAGGGTAGCGTTGGCCTGGCGGCCTGGGGCACAGCTGGAAACATCCGAAGGTCCCGGCAAAGGATGAGTCGACTGGCAACAGAACAACTTGTTTATTCTGGCATCGCAAAAGAGCAGCCGGTCAGGGCGACCACGTTACTCGAAGGAAGAAATCGAAGTCCCTCTTTGGCGTCCGGGGCAGCTGCTTTTATACCCTCGGAGTCGAGGGCAAGAAGGAACGGCTTGGGATGAGTCGCACGAGACGGCGACGCACGGACATGTTGAGACGTGAAGTGACGCGTCCGCCGGGCCGGCGCCGGTCAGACCTCCTCGCCTCCCAGTTGGGGAGCTCCTCTCCCCGGCTGCCGCGCTTTGACAAGCGTGGGCACCAACATGCACACACACACACACACCACACACGACGACACGTGGCATTGAAACCTGCCTGGACGCGCTTGGCGGGAGGCGTTACGGCAGCACTGAACGGGCCCAAAATGACCGCCACTTTGAACGAAGCCCCGGCGTCCGTTGCATCCGCGCCGGCTATACCGCGCGTCGTAGGCGAAACGTAACAGTACCGGTATGGTAAAGTTGTTGTATACTTTACTGCGGAGGGTTCTTGGCAAACTGGCATTCATGATCGGAGGCAACCTACCATAAGCGCTCAACCTCGTTCTGATATTTCTAGTTATTTTCCTTTCATGATCCGGATCGGCGGTCACAACCCGCCCTAAGTCGACATATTCCCTTACAGCTTCGAGCATCTCGATACCAAGTCCAGCATTCACGGGTAAAAATTTGCAGATTGGAAAATTGTAATGCACTGTTAAGGAAATATTCAATGAAATGGTCCATTTTATATATATATAGCAAAATTTAAACGGAAGAAAGAGCGCGATGGAACAAAATTTTTCTTTTTAAGCGTTTCCAGCGATCGCATTGGCCATTTAAGACTGCCTTTAAAAACCAATGGGGAACTCGATCAATTTATCAAAAACGTGAATAGAAAAAATACAAGAATCCTATTGGGTAATCTACGGATATATTAAATTTATAGTGATATCTTACATTTTATGAAAAAATTAGTTATAAACGATTTACCGTTCAAAAATTCTTTTTTCCGGAACTGCTGGGCATGTGAAATGCTGTTTCCTTGCGAAACTTTTTAACATAGGTTTCGCTTTATGAATGTTAACTTATTGACCCACCGTACAGCTGTGCCTTTATAACTCAATCGCCATGCTTTGCAGCTTATCTCCAGAGTGACTTAACAAGGCAATGTGATCAGCGAATCGCAAATTTATATGGTATTCTCCGTTAACTCTTATCGCCAACTTTTCTCAGTCCAGGCCTCGTCACACCGCCTACTATCAGGGGGTGAATAGCGTTGACGAGATCGTGTCTACTTGCCTGGCAGACACTTTTCCTTAGTGGAAATTTCTTGCTGATTTCTGGAAGACTAATGTATGTATGCAGTCGTTATAGATATCTTTCAGTATATTGAAATAGGACTCTTCAGAACCCTGATTCCAGAATGCCTGCAAGACTGGTGGTTTCCGCTGACTCAAAAGCTTTGTCATAATCATAGAAGGCTATTGTATAGTGGTTGGTTGCATTCTGCGGATTTCTCTATCACCTCGTTGATAGCGTTGTGGATGATGTCTTCCAAGGCACTGCGTCGAGAACGGTTACCAATGCAGTTCAGATCCCATCCAGCAGCAGCGATCAGTTTCGAGCACGCACAAGCATTCGACCGTTAACGCTTGCGGTCGTCTTCATCCTTAAGCGCCAGCCGCTGACTCTTCGGGTGCCGGAGGCCGGTGTTACAGTAGCGTGAATTGATTTATTGCCGAGTTTTCTTTACGAAAGCTTGCCTGATCATTTGGTTAGTTGAAAGCTAAGTTGTCCTGATTCTATTTGCGATTACCATTGTAAATATCTTGTAGGCAACGGTTAGTAAGCTGAACGGTTGGTAATTTTTCAAGTTTTTTGCGTGTCCTTTTTATCAATTATGATTAAGTTATCGCGATTCTAAGCTTCTGGCGCACTCGAGGTCATAAGGAAGTGCGTATTCAGGGTGGCTAATGTCTCTGGCACAATCTTCAACATCTCCTTCAAGACATCTGCTGTTACTTGACATTGAGTATCTGATTTCACCCTTCGCAAAGCTCCTAAGGCTTTACTTCCTCTTTCGTTACTGGTGCGGTGTCCCATCGCTGTGGGCTACTGCCTCGCTCATTAGCGTTCTGACCACTTGCATGTGTAATTCCAGAAATATGTTTCTCCAATATATTAAAGAAATGGATCGCGATTATGACCCTAAAAACAGAATTGTATTTTTATGTCCAGGATGATAATCTCGCACAAATTTCAGAAGTGTCTGCAAAGTGTCAACCGTGGGCTCGGCCACAGTTTCGGCATCAGTGGAAGTTTCGATTTCGGTGGCAGTACCAGTGCGATTTAATGATGGTATTTGCCTTTTTAACGCTAATGGGGAATAAAAGCACTTTATTTTCAATTCCTTGTTCCTCCAATAGCAGCACAGATAATCGGCACAATATTCAAACGTGTTGGCAAAGGGCGGTCCTAAATAGGACCAGAGTTCAACCATTAGGTCTAAATATTAGACCAACTACTGGTGCTGCTGTCGGTAACTCGGTAGCAGTTCCGACATCCGCTCGCGCACACTGCGTGCAGCTACTTCAGCGAACACAACCGCTTGTATCACAAAGTGCTTTGTGACCTCGACCTTGTTGTGGCTAAGGTTATGTTATGATTACATCGTAGCTGCAAACTGAGGTATATGCGTATTCGGGGTGCGTTTTAAAGCACGAAGACAAAGAAAGATGTGCTAACAGGCGCGCAAGTTTTGGGTGTGATACGAAAAGCAATTGGTATGGCAGCTGTCAAAAGTTACAAATTCTCTTCCGATAAATTTCTACACGTTTCACAGGCGGGCGCTACCTTTAAATTGCATAGAAAAATTTTGTGCTATCTTGAGAAGTCGTGTCTTCAGCTGGTTATTTTTCTTGTGGTAGCAGTACTATTTATGATAAGTATGAACGGCCAAACAATGCCACTTCGCGTAGTTTCAGAACAGATTGGCTCTGGTTTGGGCAGGGCAGCCTTTTGGCGAACTAATTAGAGTGATCCCGTAGGTGTCCGTATAACGTATCAGTCGCGAACATTCACACTCCAGACGCGGCAGCTGCGGTTGCCAGCGTTCATTTATCTTCCATAAGATAAATACAGTCGTAGACTCCAAATTATATTGGTTCTGAACTCTCGGCTGCAGTTTGAACTTTGTTCTTACGTTTCTAGCTTCTTGTCCATGCCTCAATAATTTATCGATTAAATTTCTGCGCAGCAAGCAGTGTGGCCTGGAAAAATCGCCATTATGCGCGGCTATCTTCACGTTGTTTAGAGTGACCGTCGTTTTTCCTTGCCTCTGGTCTCATAAGTTAATGCTCTCTTCACATTAAGCGTGGCTAATAAAGGGCAGTTATTCTGATCTTTAGCTAGCGTTGTGCGCTTTTGCGGCTATTGCCACCACAGAATTCTGTTATAATATGCTGGACTTCACGTTGAGGAAACCAAACAAGAACTTTCAACAGCCCCATCGAAGAGGTCTCTGACCTAATCCGGATCACCTAGGGTTCTCTAACGTCCCCTGATAGCAAATTGTACACTGGTGCCTTGGATTTGTCTCTATAGGAACAGACGCATCTCCCGTGATTGAACCAACTTTTTCGGCCACAGCAACTAATCGCACTAGCCGCTTAACCACTGCGGCGAGAAAATTCATAACACAGTTTAGAGTCCTATGCAAACGTGCTTGTCACAGTTCTCGTTTGCCTTCCATTTAAACTTCGTGCTATCTAGTGCAGGGGATAGACAAACGGTATGTTAAGCTCCTAAGATGGAGTATATGTCAAACGTCACGAGATTGAGGAAATGTGGTGCATCTCCGCACCACTGTAAGGCCTTGAGCACAAAGACGCCAAAAAATGCAGAGGGTTTTGACCGAGTACCAACACTTACCTCACCTACCAACGTTGATTGGCTAAGGAACGCTGCCTCGATACAGCTAGACCGAGGAAATACTATCGGGGAGAAAACTAACTCACCAACTCTAAGTTCAAAACTGTGCGCACTGCATGCTGGCGCCACCTGACGATGCATTCTTGCTGACATTGAGATGTTTAGCTAATTAAGTTTTTAGTTTACGGAGGACATTGCAGAAGCGGCAGCCTGTTTTGAACGTTTTGTTTATAGCTAACAAGCGCAAAAGGACACTGTGTAAGTGTTAGAATTTAAAAAATAAGCCCCCTATAGCAGAATGTGTATCCAGGAGAACGGCAACATTATCAAAGACACTTCAGCTCAGCCTTAATGTAGTCAGGTGATTGCATTAATCAGTACATTTACTGGCCTGTGGTCCTCTTGATATTTATTATTTTGCAGACACGGGCAGTTTTCTCATTTAATTCGTTTTAGTTTTCTTTTCATTAATTTTTATTTGCCACAAGACTCAAGAACTCCCTTTGCCCAGGTCGAACAAACGTTCCTCACTGTTCGAGGAGCATCGCGCCTCCCTAACGACCGACAAGCAGCTGTTATAAGTCCCGTCTAGATGATTTTCGTTCTGTGCGCAATTGCTTTTTTCTTCGGAGGCACTATGTAACGGTGGTGGAATGACGTCACTGCCTTGCAGGCCCATGAGAAGTTTGCAACGACGTTACAACTGTTGTACTGTGTGGTCTTGTGGGGCGTTTGAATTTCTAGCTCGAGGTCATGTGGTTGAGGCATTATGACAGTGAGGAGGAGTTACCCAACGGGTGGAGTTTCAGCTAGTCGCGTAGCGGCGTTGCTTGCGGTTTTATTTAGTTTTTAGGTTTCCCTGAATAAAAAGCTTTAGCCGCAGACTACACAGTCGCAAATAAGGCTAAAGGAAATAGAAATACGCCTTGATTCTTTGCTTTCGCCGATCACTGCGTATCATTTCGCCAATGGCAGACCGGCAAGTCACCACACGGCTGGCTGAAAGGCACTACACGTGTTGGCGTACTCCCCCTGTTATCGGAGGTGAGTTAAAAAGGCGGGAGCCTGGACGTTTAATGCGATTTAATATGGGGATCGGCCGCTGAGGCCAACAATTCGAAACTTATAAGAATGCTCGGAGAGTGAAGATCGAGTCCCCGCGGTAAAAACACGAGCTCAGAACCCTCTTTAGTGCACCTTTAACGCTGACGCGTTATTGTATCGAAAATCTGGCCAGAACATGAGCAGAGCGTGCCCCGTTTCAGCTAAAGAGCAACGCCCTTTGGCCTTTGCTCGTGGAAACATTACTGATGATTATGTGCCGAGTGTGACCTGGATGCGGTTCTGTTACCCCTGCGTCTCTTTTACGATGGAGTCGAATGTCACGTGTCGAGGTGTTGCAAATAGAAATGATTAGTTTCGCGCAATATAGAACGTTGGACTATTTTTTTTTCTTTTCAGGTGCAAATAATACGGAGCAATGAGAGCACCAAGAATTTTTCTTTTGTTTTTTATAATATGCGATTTACATACTTTGTCTTGGGTAAGAATTCTTTTATTTCGCTTATAAATTGTCATTCTGCAGAGATTTTACCGCACGGCTGATGTCTAAATTTAGTATCTCAATGACTTCTATTCAGTTCTGTTATATGTGGCGGTGAAATGCACAACTACCTATTTCGCGGCGCCCAGTTGGCAATTATTGGTGTTTTTCAACTGATATATCTATAAGGCGCTGAATAATATTATCGTAATGCGCCTCAAGAGTTTTGGGAAGCAAAGAAACTACCCAAAAAGCATAGCCCTCATTTAGAGTATTGCATAGGCTTTCTCATACATGAAATTCGAAATAAGGTAAATCTCGATACAGCAGTTTTTAGCGCCATGCTATGTAACTTTTATGCTTACAGCTGCCGGCACGCGCCTTTATAGATTTGGTTACGGCGCAAAGTGCCACAAGATCAGTCTGGGGTGACGGCATCCACGTCCAGCTGGTTCTACCTTATTTGAGATTGAAGTAGGTGCTTTTAGCGCCTTATCTTTAAGTGTTGTCGTCAGCCTTAAATTGAGCGCGGCAGACAGAGACGGTTATACTGTTATTCGGCGTCCATCGGACACATTTGTGGCTGTCACTGCTGCCGAGTTGTTTTGTTTTAGTTGTTTTTTTCTGCTCGCAGTTCTGTCCGGTAAGTAGTTTCGTTTGAACGCCTTTCACTTTCTTCTCCCCCTTCACGGACTACCACCTTCCCGAAGTGTCACAATAACTGAAGCCTTCATTGAAGTTATAATTACTAAACCACATTGAAAGCCCACAGTATCACTTAGCCTTTCTTATTCGGGCAGATATGCCTTAAAGGAGTAACATGGCATAAAAGATATAAATTTCTGCCGCAAGTTTAAACAGTTTTAAACATGAAAATTGGTTTTGCGGAAATGGAAATGACACAGTAACAGGCCCACATACTCGGTGGACACCCAAGACGTAACCATAAGAGAAGAAATAAAGGAGGGAGAAAAAAAAGAAAGAATGAAAGAGGTCCTGTCGTGGAGCCCTCCGAAATAATTTCGACCACCTGAAGATATTTTATGTGCACTGACATCGCCAGCCCAAGGGCGCCTTTTGAGTTTCACCTCCACCGACACTCGGCCGCCGTGGTCGAGTTCAAACCCGGGTATTCCGTCTCAGTAGACGAGCGCTTTAACCACTGAGCCACCGCGGCGGTTCATTTGACGAGCCAGTAGTGTTTTTTCGGAGAGATGCAGCGAATACTCTCTAAATTTATTAACTTCGGAAAGCTGCTTCACCTAGTAATTAGCACTTCAAATGTTTAAGACAGTGATTTTTCTATAAAAGCTTACATTTTTTCCAAAAGCGTTATAGATATTCATTACATATGAACCGTCTTCACGTTGAGACGGTGGTTAACTCTGCGACCCCTAATATAATCAGATAAAGACACAGGCAGAAAATGATGCCAGGATGACTTAGACGACTTTGCTAAAACACCCCTAAGGCGAGAGTCTGGAAGGAATATAAATTCGCTTCATTGGCTGTTTCTGTACCTGTCTTGTATTAGTACTGCAAGGGCCGACCGAGCAGACATTCCCACACCCAGTCTGAAACGGTCTGCCGTTCCCTTCATTCAGTCATCATCATCGGACTAATTACGTCCACTGCAGCGCAAATGCATCTTCCATACCCCTCCGGTTAGCCCTGTCCTCAGCAACAGAAGTACAGCTTATGGCCACAGTCTTCCTAATCTTATCCGCCAACCTGGACTTTCTAGCGCCCCTGCTACGCTTGCCGTCTCTTAAAATCCACGCCGTTGTCCGTAACGCCAAACGGTTATCTGGGCATGGAATCACATGGGCCACCCATGCTATTTCTTTTTCTTCACTTTGAACAGGATGTAGCAAACCATCGCCTTCATTACAGCAGGCATAAAGATATATGTGGTAAATGATGAAAAAACCTAGGAAAGCGGAAATAAGAGTAGCACACAAAACAGGAGCTAGTGCTGCATCGGCTGAAGCGCCGCTGGAAAGCGTTCCCTTGCCAGATACTTAAGAGCAGATGGAAATTAAATGAAACTCTATGCAGATAAAAACGCCAGCACGCCTAGATGCCGCTGTTAGTGAAAAACCGTTCGCTTCTCCTATGACGTATGTTAGTCCTCAGCCCTCGCAGTTATTCAGTTCAGGGCAGATTTCAAAGAGCAGGAGATTCAATAATTGCGCCTTCATTTGTGTTTTAAGAAGCCCTGCTGTCCTAATAGAATGCCAAATCAATGTGTATTAGACTACTTTGAGTTGGCTGTCGAATACCTCTCTGAAGGTGTTCGGAAACCTGTTCAGCAGGTTCGTTCCAAGGTACTAGCGAACAAGCAGAAATAACTACAGTCCGTAAGGCCTGTTCTGCTCCTGTTGTCAGTAATTCTCAAACAGTTTCTCTTATGTGTACTTGCTTTAAGATGCTCGATCATAATGTGTTTAAGCACCTTTTGGTACACATTTGTTCTAATAACACGCTTCATCCTTCTAAACCGAATTCTGTAAGGATCCGTCTAGAGTTAATCAGTTTACAGAACGGGTAAACATTCTGTGTCAAGCAAAAAACGGTTGTGTTCAAATTCATAAAACATTCCTGGTTTTGCAAAGGCTTTTCATAAGGTATGCTACCAAGAGTTCCTAGAACATAAAATGTGAAAGCAGAAACTGCAAAAAACAACTTGATTTTCTTTGCACTTCACCTCTCGCCAACAGTTTGTCGATCTTGGAGCTCAAATCGATCTTCCGTTGGTGGTTTCAGCTGTGCAGCAAGAAAGCGTTTCGCGTGCTCTTTTTGTTTTCATAAATCATCCGCTGAAACATACCACAGCTCCAGTCAGGTTGTTGCCAGACGCTTATGTCGTGCATGGAAGAATTAAGACCGCAAGTGACAAAGAAAAGGTAATAATTAATCTTTAATGAACACAAATGTGCGCCAGGAGGATCCTGATGCCAAATTCGGAATAATCTTTCGTTAGATGTGTTACGAGAGAGGAAAATGCTTTATATGTTTTCACGTATTCGTACTTAATTGAAGGTAGGAAAACTAATAGAGCTCAAGCACACAAGTTTCTGTGCTTAACATTAATTTCTGACTACGCGGTAATACCGAGATAGATATGTGCTCAAAGATACTCCGTGCTATGGGGACTAAGACATAACATCCGTTTTTCAACTCCATACCCACAAAACCCGGTGAGACATCACTTCAAAGAGTGTTGGTTTGGTTTATGGGGGTTTAACGTCCCAAAGCGACTCAGGCTATGAGAGACGCCGTAGTGAAGGGCTCCGGAAATTTCGACCACCTGTGGTTCTTTAACGTGCACTGACATCGCACAGCACAGGGGGCTCTAGCATTTCGCCTCCATCGAAATTCGACCGCCGCGGCCGGGACCGAACCCGCGTCTTTCGGGCCAGCAGCCGAGCGCCATAACCGCTCAGCCACCGCGATGGCTAAGAGTAAAGAATGCGTGGAATGCCTACACCACATCTAACAACCAAGACTGACGTTCAATAGGCACGCGTCCAGTTTTGTTTGCAACAAATACTGTCGCACTCATTCACCGACTAAATTTTGTAAACTTGTGAAATTTAAGTCCCTCAATGCACATTGAGTTTAGAGAGGACAAATACTCTTTTGCTACTAATTTGTGGCATCTTCAAGGTTAATACACCAAAATAATTTAGATATCGCAACGAAATGTAGCGACGTCACCATTCCAAGTACATGTCTCTGCCACTTTTTTAGGATTAAAGGTTTACAGAAAGTTCTTCGTTATTTGCAGTGGAGCCAGGTGCCTAGCTTAATCGTAAGAGCCTAATCCCTTGAAGCTCTCTCAGAAAAGCCTCTTACCGTATCTTATCGTAAAGTAAGACACCGGTAAGATACCCTAAAGAGTATCTTGCCGCACCTAATCATTTTTACAAGTTGTGCCTATACTTATGCAGCGTTTTTTCTAGCCGGCTCATTTTTTTTGTTCATTGCGTTTCTTGGTATCTTTGTCAGATTCTTCCAGTTTTTCTGTTTCTATTAAAGAATGTGCATTGATACTCAATCTTTCAGTCCACTAGAAAGCAGAGAAGGAGTACAATATCAATAAGTGAAAAAAACTTAAGCACTATATATAAAAATATCCACGTTTTTGACAAGGACAGTGATTGTAATTCACTAAAAAACTAAAGAAGAGGCATGGATTCTATTGCCACTCTATAGGGGTGCAATAGAGTATGTTTAACTTGCCCACGTTCATCATATTTCTGAAAGATTATGCATCGCGCTTGAAGAGCCTAACATGGCAGCAACGCGCGCAGCCCATAATTCCCATATTTTCGACACGCCGAAACTACAAGCTATTTGTTGTGGCCACTGCGATTATCAGGTAAAAATGCGACCAAATTTATAAAAGAAAATATTGGCTGCATGCACTAGTTTGCTAATATCCCTTTAATTCATATAATCATGCAAACGCACTCCTTTGTTGAGTTCCGCTGCTACCGAGCTAGGACGTATTGCCACATTGCATTTCTTGGCCGCATTACGGTATTTGGACACCCCAATTTTCTCTAGATATCTCGAAAGCACATAACCTTAAGCCCTTGTTCTTCCAACATGTGCAAGTAGCAGTGGGACCGGCCCTGGAACATTTCGTCTTCATTAAACATACTACGCACGCTGTAGGACAAAGGCGTTTCCCATGCCCTCCAATTACTCCTATCCTGTGCCAGCCAAAGCAACCTTATCCCCGCAGACTTCTTTTCTCATCTGCCCACCTAACAAACCGCAGCATCGTGCTACGCTTGCCCCTTCTTGGAATATGGTCCCGTACCGTTAATGATCATCGGTTGCCATGTTTTTTTCATTACATGCCATGCCTAAGTAAATTCCTGCTTCCTGCTTTCAACTAGGATTTCATTAACACGTGTTTGCTTTCTAATCCACTCTGCTTCCTTCCTGTTTGTTAGCGTAGCATCCATCATTTTTCTTTCCATAGTTGCAACGTGGCGCTCAATTTAAATCTAACCTTTTTCATAAGCCTCAACGTTTCTGCTCCTATGCTGAGCATCGGTGTCAAGCTGTTATATACTTTTTTCAGAGGTTTTTGTACACTGTCAATTATGATCTTAGAAAACCTTCCAAATGCACTCAACACCATTCTTTGCAAGCTGATCACCATTGTTGTCCCGATATGCGGTCAGTTTCTGTGCTATGTAGCACCATTTCCTTAGCACTTCTAGCCCCTTGGTGACATTTCTAAACTGCACTTGTCTTCCAGTATTTCCAGTCGTTGCTTTAGATTTATGCAGAATAATTTTAGATGCACCGTTCTGCGTTCAGCTTTCTATGTGTAAGTCAGTGATCGAACATTGCAGTTCATCGTCTCAGTGACTTAGCAATGCCGTGTCAGCAGTGAATCGCTGATTACTGAGGTATTCTCCATTCACTTTATCCCCAATTGTTGTTCAGGCAGGTTTCTAAATACCTCCTGTGAACAGGCGGCGAATGACATTGAGAGATCATGTCTGCTTGCCGGACACCCTTCATTACATAAATCTTGTTGTTCTCTTTAAGCAGGAGTATGGCGGCAGCGCATGAGTTATATGTATCTTCCAGCAGTTTTAAATAAGAGTTATCTGCGCTCTAATTCTGTAAAGCCTTCATGTTTGCTGATGTTTATAATAAGTCAGACAATTTCTCGTAACCTATGAAGCCTCTATATAGGTGTCGGTTATAGTGTCCGCATTGCTTTATCACCTGACGCATTGTTCTGAATATCGTCTATTCTCGAGTAGCTGAACGAAGGTTGGCCTGGCCATCTCCTTGATCGAAGTATTATCTTGACCTGATTCTTTTAACGATCACCTTAGTAAGCACGTTGTAGGCAACGGACAGAAATCTGATCTGTGTAATTTTGCATGCCCTTGACGCCCCTTTCTTATTGGATTAAGATAATGTTAGCGTGCTTGCAGGATTTTGGTACGTTCGAGCTCGTAAGGCCTTCAGTATACAAGGTGGTCAGATATCTAGCACAATCTTCCCATGGTGCTTGAAACAAAGGTCATTTTATTGTTTGAAATGAATCAACCGTCTTTTAAAAAAAAGGTGGCGCTGCTACCGGTTCTAGCGAAGAGCACGGGCGGCGAGTGAGAGGAGACACCAGTGGTGCCATTCAAGAAGGATGGACGCTTTATTCCATGTGGAGGAAAGCTGAGGAAAGCGAGAAGACAGACTAGTTGACGAAGAAGGCTTCCTTCAAATCGCTCCAGGGCTGCCCAGTTAGTGGAGCATTTCTCGCACACAGCGTACAATGCCTAACGTCGTATGAGGATTGTGATGCGGCCCAGTTACCGCGGCAGATTCGAGATACAGTTGGAGGCTTCATAGAAAATATGCGGGTAGTTTTCCCTATAGATGCGATAAGGCAAAATGGGCCAGCTGGTGCAGACGTGATGTGTAAGAACACTGGTGCGTAAACCCAATGTGGCGAAGCTTGGTATACAGGCAGTTGAGGGAACCCTCGAGGAAACCTCTCAAGCTCAACTGTTGAGGGTGAGAGATCATGCTTGAAGGTGCGGGGTCCACTAAGGAGGCTGAGGTAGAGGCCCTTAACAAACCTCTTGGATGTCGCAAGCACAGTGAGTGCGGCCTTGAGAATGAGGTGGAAGCGTTCCAAAATACCAATTGTGTAACGGTGGAACGCGGTAGTTTGCAGCCAGGTTGTGCCAGGAACATAAAGAACCTGGGCGAACAGAGACAACTCGGAGTGTTGGAGCGTCAGTAATGACGGTGGACGGTCATCCACAGCTAGCAGCCTAGCGGCCTCAAGATGTACAGGCTTAAGCTTATTGATGGCAATAACGCGACTAAGAAAATCAGCTTCAACGGAAAGCGCGCCACTGGCATGGCGAATGTCCCTGGAGAATTCACCCACGTATGTGAGCTTACGAACCTCGTATGGTTTGTAGAGGCTGTCGGCTTAGTCCATCGCGGCTGTCATGGCCTTGCGTTGCGGGAAGATCCTGAAAGCACGGTCCTTATGAAGGGGACTGAATGCCAGGTACATGGCTTGAAACTATTGACAGAAAGACTAACAGGGTTGGATACTGGCTTAGAAGCGGAAAAGTGAGGCTGACAGCCTCCATCGTGTGCTATTAGAGGATGGCTCCAATGGCAGTACTCGAACTGTCTGTCAACAGTGCGATAAAACTGTCTGGTTTGGCGTTTACATGGAGAGTTGCATCGGCCAAGGGCTTCTTCGTTATTGAGAAACGAATATTGTGCATATTGGACACGCGTATGTCCCTAAATGTACATATGCCCATACGTCTATATATTCCGCTCTACGGTTTATAATAATTTGTTGCACGTTAGCGCTGGTGTATCCCGCGTGTCTCTTTGCGCTCCTCGTATGGTTCGCGTGCTTAAACTTTCATGACACCTCGAAGGGGGGAGACCGTATGCCACTTGGCTGGACGTGATTACCTGAGAAGTAGAGTAAGGATAAGCAGAACTCTCTTGGCACCGGTGATTACGGTTCTGTTGGCAGTCTGTCGGTCAAACAGAAAGCAGATGCTGGAAGTGCTTATCGATAGACGTGCTGGTCACAAGATTGTCGACGTGAGTATACCCACATGACACCGCACGGACGACGGTACAATGATTACGAAATCATTGCATTGTCACCAATGACGTAATTAATTTTTTGTGTAAATTAAAACGCCCTGCCACGCCATATGACTTGGTCCATGCTCGATGGGCCAAGCCAACAAGTCAAAAGGTGTTGTGATGGCTATTTTCCGAATGTCTTCTTCCGTTACGGGGACTCAGTGGTAGGCTCGCATTGATCAATCCTCAAGAATATGGTCTTGCCAACCAGAGCTGCGGTAAAGTACTGAATATAGAGTGGGCGTTGCGGGGTTTGTTTTAATTTAGAAATCCACTTAACGAAAGCATTCGCCCCTGTGTTCGGAAGTTGATAATTTTGTTAGTATTACAGCTGTTACGCGAATGAAAAAACCCTGTTGTGGCCGTCTCTCGGTGACTAGCCTCCGAAGACAGAAGAAAATGCCTAATTGTTGCCCTCATCGAAATTCGAACCCGCGGCAGCACGAACAGATGAGCTTAACTGGCCGCTGCTTCAGATATACTAGGCGTCAGGCGCATCCTTTCGCCGCGCATGGTATACACCCAGCATGTGGCGCTGTGCTTTCGATATTGTTGTCATCAACAACTTTCTGCTGTACTTCTCGAGCTGCGCTTTGTCAAATGCCATCTCCATCAAAATCTGCTTCCCAAAACGACGGACCAAGTCACGAGCTTGGACCGAGTCATATGGTGCGGCAGACAGTCTTAATTAACAAAAAAATTAAAAACCTGATTGGTGCCAATGCAATCATTTCGTAGTCATACAGCACTCACAAAATCTAAGCGACCATGCTGGAGGAATTCCGAAGCAAAATTCGCATTCATCGGCCTTGTACTTTTCCTTCCTGTGATCCTTCAGGCAGTATCCTAGGACCTGCACAACTGCACAAGGTGCTCCTGAAATGCTGTTCAATCGCGATTCCTCTTCCATCATCATCATCATACTCATCATCATCACCTTCTACCTCTTCTCAGCCACGGCGTCAGTGATCACACAAAGAGCTGTACATCGATCAAAGGATCGGACACAACCTGTACCAGTAGACTTATAAAACCCAACCTCATAGCCAAATCTGAGAGACCGTTCACTCTGGAACCTCTTCGCTTAAAATGGGGACGTCGCGCGCGATTGTGCGGTTAGAAGCTAGCCGGTTTAAATGCAAATTGTCTCGTGGATTCAGCTCCAAATAATATTCTATACCGAACCTAGAACCTATGAGCCTGCGCACTGTGTCACGTGAATCATGTGCACTTCAACCTGTTCTTGGTGCGAACAAGCAAGGTTGGGGAAGAAAAGATGGCTCTGCGAAGAAACGACGCATGTAAAACCCAAAATAAGAAATCTGATGCGTTCTTTCGCTCATCACTATTTAATTTCAATTTATTCCTTCCGAGTCGGTCAAAATAGGCAGCTGTGCGTTGTGCTTTCTTAAAAAAAAGGAAGTTTAAACGACCCATAGGGGCACTGTGACCATTTATTCCGTTTCGCTTCAACGGCTAAAAGAATTTGCAGGGCTCTTTTTGTGCGTGATTATTTTTTGACATTGCTTGCTGCAGTGCTGTTTCAAAATCAGTACCAACATGCTTTAATGTTCAACAGGCATCGGGATGCTCCTCGGATGAGACCGAAGCTCACTGCCCACCAAATAAAAAGTACCCCGAAAAGATATGCCCGGATATTCAGAGACGTCGGCCGTGCGCTCCAGGAAGTGTTGTTTGCGTGTGTCCGGAAGATAAATGGAGACAGCCTGGAACGCACAACTGCGTTAATTACGGCAGGTGTTGTGGAGGTAGAATTTGTGAAGCCAAGGGGAAATGCCCGAAAGCGTGCGTGTATACGAAATAAATCAAAGCATCACACACTATTTCTTAAATGTTCACTCAATCGGTTGGTTTAAATAAGGAATATTGATGCTAACATTGCTCCCAAGTTCTCTTTCAACCGCATTGCTTTCTGTGCACGCGTGTAATGCGTTTCTGTTACGGAACTCAGTACCTTGATGTTATGTATTCTGTCACATCACGAATGTAGCTAAAATTACTAACAGAATAAAGAGAAAGATAATTCCATCTGTTAGGAAGATTTCAATGGCAACATATTGAAGCACCACGGCGACTGTCGAAAGTACTGGTGAGAACATCACCTCACATTCATTCTACTGCCATTTTGGCGTTATTTTATTTGGACTTCTACCATTGCAATGCATGTTTCAAATGCAGTTTTGTTCTATATATCACATAAAAATCAGCCTCTAATGTTTGTGTAAAACGACCGCCGCAAAAGCTGCAGTCTATGTCGCCGTCTAGAGCACGTACATGCAAGAGAAGCTTTGCAGTGCCGGGACAGACCATTCTAAGGTGGGATTTGTGAAAGTCATCCACGCTACAATCCACCAGATCACACTTCGTGCTGGTCTGTATCGACAGAGCGGAGGTCGCCATTACTGCTAGTGTGTCTCCGCTTATGTTCAGCCTCGTGAGCTGTCTTCGCCATACAGACTGGCAATTTTCTGCCTCCCTAGGTTGGTTCAGAGCGGGTTGCGCAGCAGCGCTCGCCAGCTTTTATGCAGCCTTGTCGAAACCATCTTCTTACCCGACTGCCTCGCCATCTGCGTAAGCTGCCCCATGCAACTGTCGCTTTCGACAGAATCGACTGATTTTCATGTGATGCGTAATCTCGCTTGGTGTCCCTATCTAGAAGACGGTCCCTAACGATCCCGTCGTCGTCTGTACTGTTCAGCTATATTTTTGTCGACATCGGACCCTCCAAGGAGCAAAACAATGAACATACCCATGCACTCCCAAATAAAAACAACCGGCCTTTAAGGCTAAACCTCATTTCAGTATCTGGTCTTTGCGAAACCCAATATTAACGTCCGCAGCGGCGCTCAGGCAACCGAACGCAATCCCCTCACTACCATGCACCCTTTTCGCCAGAGCAAGTGATTCTTTTTTTTACATGTGCGAACCTTGTGTTCATTGTTTAGCAGGTATCCCGGCTTGCGAGTAATGACGATCGAATCGCTATAACATACACAGCGGTACCTGGTACCGACGGCAACGCGATCTTCCCCTCTGTATACAGAAGACAGCACGGCGCGTTTGTGCTCCCTGCTCGGCGATTCCTTTAGCGGACAGCAGAGGACTAGAATTTAACTTCATTTAAAGTGTCCTTAAGGCCACAAACGCATTACATAAGGGGAGGCAGGCTAACATGTTTAACGTTTCTTGAGCATGCTGGAAAAAACAAAAACGAAGAAAGCAAATTACAAGGCACTGAAGCAAAAATAATTTTCAAGCATTTCGTGTTTAAAAACCAACAGTCACCAAGTATTACTCAAGACGTATCTTGTGTTCTTAGGTGCACTCAAACGCCGTAAAAATGATTGAGAAGACGAAGACTGGCAGACATCAATCTCAACGCTGAAAGAAGGTGGATAACATCCAGTTTGAGAGTGTCAAAAGAAAAACACTATACCAAGAATTAGTAGATATTGTAGACATAGTGAACAACTGAGCCCATTACGGCGGTAGACGAGAAATTGCGCTCACACCTGCGACCATACGCATAATATAGGATTTTTGGTGCCATGAGCAGAGCCAGAAAAATACCCTCCTCGCTTTCTTCATTTCACAAAGGCAGTTACGATTGTTTTCCAGAATGTAAAATTAGCGATGAATATTTTGTGGACTATGACATGCTTGATTATTTACGTTTTCTCTTTCTTAACATAGACAAGCGCTATACATCAATAACCTCCGTAATGTGATCACTGCTATAAAATATTCTATGTACGAGCGCTAGCTCTTACTCGTCCCGTTTGGAGAATTCGTGGGGTGTGCTACAATCCTGAGATCGCAGCGCCATCTGTGACAGCAAGTCCTCATTACGTTTCAAGATTTCGTGGGATCTCCTACCACCCTGAGGTGACAGCGCTATCTGTGGCAGCAACTAGAAAACAGCACATCTCGTATTGAGACTTTTAGCGCCGTCTACACTGCATACATTTTTTCTTCTTCATCTTCTTCAGTGGATGTTGGATGGATGGAAAGATGGAGAACGCGGGCTTGTTTACTGGAAGGATAGCCCCTGCGCCCAAGGCCAGCATGTCATAGGAGGAAGTCGGGGAGCGGTGGAATATTGATAGGAGAGGGTAGGCGCGCAGCCGCACTGTCTATGGCCGTTGGAATATGCTGCCCCCTTAGGTCTAGAGATTGCCAGAGAGGCCGGTGGCCTCCAGGAAGGAGAGCAGGTGCCGGAAGGCCTTGGCAGGATGGTGGCCACCGGGGAACAGCAGGTGTTCCGCTGAACAGCTGGGGAGGGAAAAGGTGCGGTAACCAGCCTCCATGAGAGTGCACCCTGGTTGCCCTGGACTCCGACCTGGGCTGGCATCCAGGTCAGCCGGATGCGGGTTCCCCTCGAGCAGATTGTGTCCAGCCGGCAAGACAGCCTGCGGGCGATGTGGGGGGGGGGGGGGGGTGGCCTTGAAGGACTTCTGAAGGAGCTGGAGGGCTGCCTTGGAGTCAGTATAGATGGCTGCCTCGATGACCCCGAGGCGCTCGGTGAGGATTCGTTCCGCTATATATACTCTGGCAACAAGGAACACCCATCCGGGTACAGCTTAGTACAGAATTTGGTAGACTTATAATAAACTGCACACCTCCCACCAAAATTTTAACTTTAACCCAACGTTTCGAAGCCCACTCGGCTCCTTCATCAGGGGTGACTGAGGGCAGTAGCTAGCGTCTTTTAAGTATGGAGGGGAGGGGGGGGGGTGAAAAGAACCACAGCTGTGTCGCGAAAGGCGCGGGGAAGGAAGAGGGGGGTTTAGGCTATTAGTCACGCTGGCGCACTGCAGGGAGGTGCTGCATGGCGACTTTTCGCAAGAGAGCGCAATCCAGTAGCCGAACATTCCGAGGACTCCGACCATAGAATCAACTTTGAAGAAACCCTCATCCTTCGAACCGAAACAAATTACCACAAGAGGCTCTTTCTGGAATCCTGGCATATCCAAACCACCCCGAGGAATATCAACCGCACAAAAAGAAACCTGCCCCCAGTATATGCCCAGGGACTTCGCTCTTCAACGCAACGAAAAAACGTCGCTATGCAGCACCTCCCTGCAGTGCGCCAGCGTGACTAACAGCCTAAACCCCCCTCGCCCTCCCCCGCGCCTTTCGCGGCACAGCTGTGGTCCTTTACACCCCCCCTCCCCACTCTCCTCCATACTAAAAAGACGCTGGCTACTGCCCTCAGTCACCCTGATGAAGGAGCCGAGTGGGCTTCGAAACGTTGGGTTAAAGTTAAAATTTTGGTTGGAGATGTGCAGTTTATTATGAGTCTTCAACCCCAACCAGACAGGCAAATCTGTCAAAATGTTCAGATTTCAAGAATTTGGTAGGCAAATAAAGCTCTACGGGTTGTGCGATAGAAATAAAGCCACATATAAATAATAGACAAATATTGCACACATGCAATAATTAATTGAAGCGTTAACATATCGCACCGCAAGCCGAATTCTAGCTCCACCTTGGCCCCCCAAACGAAGCAAATTCCGTTTGGGACGTATCCTGAGGGGGCGCAACTCAGCAACGTGCATCATATTTTCTCTCATAGATGGCGCCAGGCGTCGATTGCTCCGCTTGGTGCAAAGGTTGGTTTTCTTTTCCGAATCGCTCAGGGGTTTCTTCACTGGCCCCGCTGGATGCGAAAAGACTCGTTTTACGCAAGGCCAATAAAGTAACGCTCGTTACTTCAACGTCTTCTAGATGGTGGCGGCCGGTTTTTGGAAGTTTTTTGAACACCACTAACATCTGACGAGCCCCTTGTAGCAGGTGGCCGTGCACGCGCCACACGAATTCATTAATATGATTTCAAAGCGGCTCAGTGAAGCTTATTTACTCGGCTGCTGCCTAGCTGGTGAAGGCATAGAGGTAGCGTTGAGGTACAGCATCCGAGTCGCGCTCAAGGGGACAGTGGCTTGAATCCCAGTGTCAGCGGAACGCTGACCAATGCGCAACGCGAAATTCAGCGACAGCTATTGACGTATTCCTCTGCCTCCTCCTTCAACGGCAACCGCTCTGAGAGTTCTCCCCGTGAGCACCACCCAGTAGTTCGGAATTCCCCCGCTTTCGCAATACCCTTCTCCTTTTCTGGGGCAACCTCCCTCTAAACGGCCGCTGCAGCAACCATCTTCCGGTTTAACCATTCCGCTCTCGCCGAGCCAGCGCTGTGGCTGAGTAGTTATGGCTCTCGGCTGCTGGCCCGAAAGGCGCGGGTTCGATTCTGGACGCGGCAGTCGAATTTCGATGAAGGCGAAATTCTAGAGGACCGTGTGCTGTGCGATGGCAGTGCACGTTAAATAACCCCAGGTGGTCGAAATTTCCGGAGCGCTGCACTAGGGCGTCTCTCATAGCCTGAGTTGCTTTGGGACGTTAATCCTTCATAAACTAAACTAAACATTCCGCTCTCGCCAGGCATCGTCCCACAGCAAATCTCCTCCTTGCAAAGCTACCATCTTTCGATTGGTAAGCCTGGTAACTCTCTTGAGCTGCGCATTCTTGCTATTTGGCGGAATTCCCCTCCTGGAGAAGAGACCTCAATCGCCAAAATGCCAGAAACTAAGCACTCAATATGTATGAGCTTAAAAACGTGCGTCCTGTTGCTAGAAAAGGTGTTCAAGCTTTGCGTGATGTTCTTGCTAGTGTCCAATCGATTTATGTTGCATGCTTGTAGTGTTATCGCATAGATTCCGTATCAGAGAGGGGGAATAGTAGGCGTGCTGGGACTACCTGCGTGTGATTAGCATTGTATGATAATTGCCGTTGCGCTCCCTCAAGCGGGTCATCAGTGCTTAAGTATACAACGGTTTATTCAAGCGAAATAGCGAATATCTCGTCAGTGCTGCCAATCTTCCGAACGTATATTATTTGCGCTACGGGCGGTAAACGTATACTCGAGGTGTCACTGAAAGAGGATTGCTTTCAGTTTTTCTTCGTCACCGTTATGTTGCACAGCAATGAAAAGAAGACAATGGAGGCTCCGAATTTTTTTTCTATCGCAACGATAGCTTGTTCACCCAACGGTGCTAACTTCACCCCTCTCTTCTGTCTGTTCCGGACAGTGTTACCACAGATCTCGGCCGCTACGGTGAACGTCTAATATGTTCATTTCGAAGTGCCTTTTATTTTTACCAAGATGGCGACATATACTTTTTTCATCAGGATCAGCGAAACAGATCAAATTGAACGTTGCGTCAGCAGTCATTTCGTTTGTCTTCCCGGTTCCAGGTAGCGAAGCTGTCTTTTCGGCAAGAAAATATTTCTGCTCTCTACGCCATTTTAAGTTCGTTACTGCGCAACGCAAGAGATCTGTTGTCCATTTACTACGGACGCGTCAGACCGGGTCCAGAGGGGCGAAATGATTCGCTCCTTATTCGCTCCATGTAGCGAACGGTGCGTGAAACACTTGAACGCCGAGAGGCAGGGAGTCACAGAACACTAACAACAGGTCAATACAGAAATCGAAGCAACAGCTGCAAGAACACCACGCATAGCCTCAAGGCCTCAACTGGCCATACGACGCGTGTCATGAAACTCATACATGTAAGCTTCTTATTGTCTGAAATTACTGCTATAGTTCCCTTTCTCAGTCTCTCGAGCACTGAGGACGCAGCGTGAGCGTCGGGAACATGGCTTTGATAGATCGAAGCGTACAGCAAAAATGTGCACGAATCACTTTGCAACAGCGTCCACAACACATGCTAGCTGCTTCAGCACAATAGCGACTTCGCCTTAGTTTCTTGTGCGGAAGCTTGAATCCCGCGCATTAACACAAGGCTCAGGGCATCCCGTTGCAACATCGCAGCAAGAAAGACTTTTCGGCAAAATAATCAAATATTCCGGTCTCTGGAATCTCGCCATGTTCGTATGTAGGGAATTTCCCGAAAATAAAACGAAGATGCAATAATATGGCACGACGGAAGTCAAGCAGACGGCTCAGACAGGATCAACGGAGCTCATTTTATATAACTACATTACATCTTACGCCACAAAGCAGAAAAGTATGGTGAAGCACACGGAGGTGTAACTAAACGTCGCCGGCAGCCTGGCGCATCGCTTTCCGGGAAACTGTCGTCAGCGAATAAACAAGACGGCATGTAGAAAAAAAACTCCAAATAATTATTAGGAGAAAATGTTCTGAGAATGCACAACTCACAAGGTAACAAAAAGCACTTGCGAGACACAAAGGAGAGATAATAAATAAACTAAAGGCGCAATCAAGTTTTAGTGTTCCATTGATGAGAATGGTTGGTGGTGCGTCGGGCGAGGAGGTGTGGCGGAGCGTCGTCGCCGTCTTTGTTCTCCGGTCGCTGCACTAAGTGAGACGTAGGGTGGACGGTGATGTCCACAAAAGGCGTCAGTGCCACAGCATTTGCGCGACGGCATCAACCCTACCACAGGAACCCGTCACACCTGGGCGAACCGGGCGTGGCCCCTAGGTCAGGTAGCCTGGGGAAGTAGCGGTGGAGATGAATGCGGCTCGTGTTTTTTCCATCGGAAAGAATTCCGACATGTGGCAGCGGCACACAAGATAGAAGCCCAAGACGTGACGAAGGCTCACTGGATGCCGTTGTGCGCTGGCCATGTCACAGCACACGCGCACGATCAACGGGACTACGGTTCTCGCAGGCCCAGTTCACACCAGTAAAGCACTGAACCCACGACAGTCAATCACACAGCAGGGGGAAACGCAGGAATACACTAACAGACAACAAATCCATAAACAACTATGCACAATGTTTACAACATGCATGCACATCAGAAACACACGCCCAGCTGAAATAATTGGCGCCGACGTTCCAGGACCCTTTGGTATTTTCACGGAACCAAGGGCTACACACCGTTCACCGCCAGCGTTCCCAGGAATCCCTCAAGGCGCTCGTGCAAAACCTCATCTCCTTTCTACTTGTATTTTATGTGGTCCCTTGGGCAACCTGGTGGCATTATTCCCCCCTACCGAAAAAGAAACTGAAAACCACTAGTGCGCCACGAGCTAACTAGAGGGGTAGCGGCGAAACAATCGAAGGGGAAAAGAGAAAGAGAAAGACCAACGAAAAGGCAGGGATGTTAACTAGGCAGCGCCCGGTATGCTACCCTACACGTGGGAAGGGGAACGGAGAGAGAGATAGAAAAGGGAGAGAACAAAGGGAGATGATCACTTTTCCACACGTCCGTTGGCCATTACTTGCAGGGTACACAGGGCACACACTGATAGTTCACAATCTTGCACTCAATCCGGAGTCCTTAAAGAACTTGAGAAGTGCCTTCAAAGTTGTCCTCTGCGATGAAGGCTTACTCCAAGGACCCAGAATCTTGGCTTCAGTAAGGGGCCGAGGATCTAAACGGTGGAGTGTTGCAACCAGGAGTGCAGGCTCACGCTGAAACCGAGGGCAGTTACAAAGAAGGTGTTCAATAGTTTCCTCGCACCCACAGATCTCACACGCAAAACAGTCTGCGATTAAGTTAAGTGGGAGTAGGCATTTGTGAGCGCCACTCCCAGCCACAGGCGACACAACCGCGTAGCTTCGCAGCGGGAAAGGCCGTACGGAGGACTGATTGGAAGATACGGGTCTAGGCGTTGCAGACGGCATGTGGAGTTGCCAGTAGAAGATCATAACGCTAAAAGCTCTCTTCAGCCAAACATTCGCAGATGTGTTGCTGCGTCGGCTCTTGTCAACATTATCTGGACAACGTTGGCACTTCCGTGAGCCGCTCTAGCTGCAGCGTCAGCTGCGTCGTTTCCGACAATGCCAGAGTGTCCCGGTATCCATTGGAAGACGATGTCATGACCCTCTTCCTTCGCCTGGTGTTGGAGATGTCCTAATTAAGCTACGAGTTCATCGTGATAGCCATGGCGTAAAGAAGAATTAGGACACCGTAGGGCTGCTTTTGAGTCGCAGAACACAGCGCATTTGTGGGGTGTTTGTGCACCGAAGTAGTGCACAACCGTATGAAGAGCGGCCAATTCTGACCCGGTGGAGGTTGCCCGATGTGAAGTTTTCTGGATAATCCTGGTATATCTAACAGGAATGACCACGGCGCAGGATTAACTTGTACCTGAGACCGAACCATCTGTATACACATGAGCGGGGTCACTATATGTTGCGTGGAGTAGGCAGGGTGTCAACTGTTTCATGGTCGGTGTCGATAAGTTTGACTTTATCATTATAACGATGGGGAAACATGACAGAAGGCAAACAGGCTTCGTGCGACAAAGAAAAAAAACAAACTGCACAAATGCTATCAGTGCGTGAAATAGGGCTTAATACGGAGTGTGGAGTGCGTTCATTACTTTAGACTGGGATTGACAGCGCGCACTCAGCACAAAACCGTCCGAGAAAACTTCTTAAGTCCGATCCACGATGCGACGCAACACTCTGTACGGCCAAAGCAGTGGCATAGGAGTTTCACCAACAAGCCTGGGCGTCAGACAGGGGTCCACGCCCACACCTGGCCCCCAGGAGTGTACTCAACGTGTCGATGTCACTGGATGTTGCGGCGTACATCTCTTCCCTGCTGTCGCCTGATGTGCATGCGGGCGAGTTAGCTGGACTGCTGTGCGGGAGACCCTGTTGGCATCTTCGCGTTTGCATGAAGATTTATACGGAGTTTTGTAAGAAGATTACTGGAGGCGGAGGCTCCACCTTGCTACACGGCCTGATGGGTCTGAAAAATTGCCTAGGCAGCACAAAGAATGTTGTTCTGTCACTACTTTGAAAAGGCGGCCGTAGAGATAAGTTCGAAATTTCATCGTGGCCCCCCACCGCGGGGCGCTCTTTTTTCCAAGTATAGTTGATTTTGGAGCGAGACAGAACGCCATTCGCATAGGCAATCACTCGTTCCACGCAATCAATTGGTGTTGGACCAGGACAGCACTCAGGGGAATGTTGCTTGCGTCGCTGTGGATCTCGGTGCCAGACTCGTCAAAGTGAGCAACAACATGGCTTGTATGCTGGCGTCGGCGTAGCTCTGTGAAAGCATCCTGTTGCTCGGTAGTCCAGACGAACGGGGTATCGTCAAGCTTTTATTGGGTCAGGGGTTCAGCAACCTGGCAGAAGTAGGCGATAAAACACGGTAGTAGTCGCATAGAGCGCGGAAGCATTTTGGGGTTTTTTATAGTAGGAACCAGAAATTCGGCAACGGCAGCAGGTTTGTCGGGATCGGGATGGATACCGTCGGCACGCAAGACGTGATCGAGAAATTGGCGTTGTTCGTATCCGAAGCGGCATTTTTCAAGCTCTAGCGTTAAATAAGCCGACCGCAGAGCATCTAATAAAGCCCACAGGCGTTCAAGATGTTCATAAAAATTTTCAGAGAACACCGCAACGTTATCTAGGTAAACTAAACAGGTTTGTCATTGGACGCCAGCGAGGGCAGTATCCATCAATCGCTAAAACGTCGCCGGCGCAGAAGAGAGACTGAAGGCAAAACTCTAAATTCATATAGCCCACCGGAAGTAATGAAAGCATTTTTTCCCGGTCCCGCTGATCAATCTCAATCTGCCTGTTATCGCTGTTTTAATCAATTGAAGAAAAATATTTTGCACGGCGAAATCTTTCGAGCCAGTTTCCATTGCAGGGCAGTGAAAATCCATCCTTTTTACTCATGGTGTTCAACTTTCGGTAATCTACGCAAAACTGCTGTGTTGCATCCTTCTTAACCACAACGACAGGCGACGACCATGGGCTCTGGATGGATTAATCATGCCGTCATTAAGCATCTCCTTCGCGTTTAATTGGATGGCCTCGCGTTCGTTACGTGAAATACAGTACGGCTGTTGTCGTATGGGGTACGCATCGTCGAACATGCTGATGCGTTCTTTCATAGTGGGCGTCTGTTGAGTTGACATTTAGAAATGACGCGAATCAGGTTGTGTATTCATGTAGTAAGACACGCAGAGCGCGGTGTTGAACCTGTGATAGCCGTGAGCTGATGTCAATGCGATCGATAGACATGTTCTGAGGCCCCATGGCTTCGCACATAAAGCATTCAGAAATATCGAATAATTGGTCGGTGAAAGCGATCGCTCTGGCGCAGAAGAAGTGACAAGGTTTGTTTTCAAACCTTTTAACCAGGAGTCGAGTCCTACTATTATGTAGGTGCTGAAGACTTCGTGTCGTACAAATGCAGTGCGTCAGCAACAGTGAAAGATTAGGCTCGGTGACTGCTGTCCCCTCACGCAGTCCATCGCAGCCGACACTGACAATACACTGGCGCATGGTGAAATCGAAACACTCCCGGAGGAATCTCGAGTGGTTAAGCTGCGTGGGCGAGCGTCAGGAATGTCATTGGCGTTATTTATACGAAAAGTAGCTGTGCGCTGCCAGAGATCGATAGTGGTCCCAATATCACGGAGGAAGTCGGATCTGAGAATCAGGTCAAGAGAACAATCAGGAGAACCAGGCAGCTGACAACGAACGTAGGGTTGCAGACCTGGACCCGAGCTGTTCCCTGGCCAAACAGAGCGACGATGTGGCCGCAGGCTGAGCGGTTCTGCGTGCCAGACTATGAAGTCGTAACTTTTTTGTATCGAGAGCTACACTACGCTAATCAGTGAACCATTTCGCCGTGAGGCTGGGAGGCCGATACTATGCAAGCGCGAAACCACAGAGGAGCAGCCGGTGAGCGGCGTATGACGTCACAGTTTGCAGCCACCGCCACGCGAGGAGCCGCGCCAGCCCGACTACGCCCGCCGGCGCCGCGCGTGAATGCGCATGCACGGCAACCGGAGAAGGTGCGCGGCGCATGACGTAAGAGCTCGACCGCCGCCGCGTGTGGGTCGTGTGGATCAACTGCGTATCTGCGGCTTTTGTATTAAAGCTTAGGTGATATGACTCGGCGTATCAAAATCGCCTCGTATGGAGCTAGCGATCCTCGCATTCAGACTACACAGTGAGTAACTAACATTGACCTTGTGTATGTGAAAGAAACTGATAAAGAAATACTCTGTAGGCAGCATTGAGACAACTGCGTGTTACTATACCGATCATCGGGCAGTGTTTATCTCTGTCAAAACAGCTGAATAAATTGTATTGGGACACGACCGGCAGGAGTTGCAGCAGCGCAGCAAACAGGTAGACGACGTAGACGAAGTGCAGGTGGGATTTCGAGTGACGCCTGTGCCTGTGTTCGTCGTGTCGCCGTTCGACCAACGCCAACCGACATGCGCTTCCAACAAACACCTTTACGCTTAGTGGAGGTGCTCGGTTAAGTCGAAAGATTTGTGGAAGCGATGGAGAAGTTCCAAGAGCTGGTCACGGTAAGCGGACGGAAGATCGGGAGCGATGGTACGATTAAAGACATCGGAGGGAAGCGGATCGGGTGCAGTCGCACAGCAGGCTGAGGCAGTAACTGGGGGACAGGTACGGGTATCGGAGAACTCGGAAGCAAAAGCAGGATCCACTTCTTCAATAGAGACAAGGCATTCGCCGCGAAGAACAGACGACGGGTAAGAAAATGGGTTGGTACAATACATGGCGCAGTGGCCGTCGGAAATCGTGAGAACGCCTAAAGGGAGCAGAAGGCGGTGATGGCGGGTGGCGGCTACGGGTTGTGTGAAAAGAACGGGGCTGTTGAGGGAAGTGTCAGGACGGAGCGGAACGAAGGCAGAAGAGAAAGGAGGTACCTCGGTGTCGGCAGCTACAAGAAGCTTAGCGGAGCGCATTTATTGGAACCGCTGTCTCAACAAGATAACTCGCAAAGATGTTTATCCTCTACCCCGAATCCATGACACACTGGATTGCTTGCAGGAAGCGGAGTATTTTTCATCTCTTGATTTATGCTCCGGCTCCTTGCAAATGCCGATGGCTGCCGCTGACCGGCCGAAAACCGCTTTCGTCACCCCAGACGGATTCTATGAATTCAATGTGATGCAATTCGGCCTCTGCAATGCTCCAGCTACATTCGAGAGAATGATGGGTAATATTCTCAGCATCCTCAAATGGGAAACTAGACTATGTTACCTGCATGACATTGTTATTTTTTATAAAAATTTTTCTTCTCATCTGCAGCGCCTTCAGTGCGTACTCACGTGCCTTACCGACGCGGGCTAAAACTCAACTTGACAAAAATGTAACTTCGGTGCTACGCAGCTCACAATATTAGGCAATGTCATCTCTAAGGACGGCATTCTTTCTAACCCTGCCAAACTTAGCGCCGTCGCTGACTTACCCAAGCCGACCACCTTAAAGAACTTCGCAGTTTTATAGGCTTATGCTCATATTTTCGCCGCTTCATTCGCAATTTCGCCTGTGTCATCGCCCCTTTAACGCAGCTTCTTGCCGGCAGCCCAAACCTCCCGTCTTGGTCTCCAGCATGCGATACCGCGTTCAGCACCTTACGTCGTCTGCTGGTCTCCACCCAATCCTTCGCCATTTTGATCCCGCCTGTCCGACAGAAATTCACACTGACGCCAGCGGTGTGGGCTTGGGCGCCGTTCTTGCGCAGCGAAATTCTGAGTATCCGGAATATGTGGTTATGGGGCCGCTAACGCCAGCCGCGCCCTTACCAAGGCGGAGTCGAAATATTCTGTCACAGGAAAATAATGTCTCGCCATCATTTGGGCGATTGCCAAGTTCCGACCTTGCATTTTCGGACGACCCTTCTATGTAATCACAGATTATCACGCCCTCTCCTGGCTATCCTCCCTAAAAGATTCTTCTGGCCGACTCGCCCGCTGGGCTTGACGTCTCCAGGAGTTTGATATTCACGTCGTTTATCGCTCTGGCCGGAAGCAGTCGGACGCCGACGCCCTTTCTCGTTCACCGCTCCCGTGCGATCCACCCTCTGGCCTCGTCTGTGCCTACAATTTCTCCTCGTTCGGCGTCCCTGATATGCTCTCCGAACAACTGAAGAATGCTTGGATCACCTCGCTGCTCACCTTCCTGAACAACGCCTCGCCGCATTCTTCGTCCTGGTCCCTTCGCCACCAAGCCCACCATTTCGTCGTTCGTGATGGCCACTTATACCACTGTAAATACCTCTCTGACGGGCGGAAGTTGCTGTTGGTGATCCGCCGACACCTCCGTCCTGCCATCTGCGCCTATTTTCACGCCTATCCACAATGTGGCCATGCCGGTGTACTGAAAACATATGCTCGCCTTCGTCTGCGATATTACTGGCGAGGTATGTACCGCTACATACGTCAGAACATTCGGTCATGCACCACCTGCCAACGTCGCAAGAAACCGCCCCCCCCCCCCTCGCCGTTACCTTGCCCTGGCCGACCCTTTGACCGCGTCGGCAGTGATCTTTATGGCCCGCTTCCAACTACTTCTGCTAACAATCGCTAGATCATCGTAGCCGTTGACCACCTCACATGTAATGTCGAAACGTCGGCTCTCAAATCTGCTACCGCAAACGATGTCGCTCGCTTCATTTTACACAGTCTTGTTCGTCGTCGCGGCGCCCCGAAAGAACTGCTAAGTTACCGCGGCCGTGTTTTTCTCTCGGATGCCGTCGAGGCACTGTTAAAATAATGACAAATTACTCATCGCTGCACCAGCACCTATCATCGCCAGACCAATGGCATGACTGAGAGGTTCAATCGCACACTCAGTGACATGCTCGCCATGTACGTTTGACACAGCCCAATCCAACTGAGACCAAGAGCTCCCTTTCGTCACGTGTGCGTATTATACGACTACGCAGACAACGACGGGTTTTTCTCCTTTCTTTCTCTTACATGGCCCGGAGCCTACATCCACGATGGACACCATCCTTCCCTATCGCCCTGAACCTTCCGAGGCCACATCACTTTCCGAAGCTCACCTGTAGCCGAAGGGTGATGGCAACTTGCCCGCTCTTTCATTACACAGCTAAAATGGCATCAGAAGCACCATCGACATTCCTCGGACCCTCCCGCGTCATGCCCATCTCGCGCCCTCGTTTGGCTCTGGGTGCCTTCCTCCACTCCCGGCCTCATCATGAAACTGCTTTCTGGCTATCACGGACCTTACCGCGTTGTGCAACAAACTTCTCCCGTGAACTACATCGTTGAGCCGCTCGCGGCCCCTTCGGACCACCGTCGCCGGGGGCGCGAAACCGTGCACGCCGAGCGCCTCTAGCCTTATATGATCCGCCCATGCTTTCCTCCCCGTAAGTCGACAGGATAACTCCTTTTCCGGCGGGGAAGTAACTGTAATGAGACCGACCGGCAGGAGTTGAAGCAGCGCTGCGAAGTGGTAGACGACGTAGACGAAGTGCAGCTGGGATTTCGAGTGACGCCTGTGCCTGTGTCCGTCGTATCGCCGTTCGACCAACGCCAACCGACCTGCGCTTCCAATAAACACCTTTACAAATAAACAATGTGCTTCACAGAATACTCCTTCAGTGCTTAACATTAAAGTCACAACAACAAGCTAGGGAAGCGAAACCAGGGAGAGCTGCAGTTCTCGCTACGTATGTCATGGCATAGCTGAGCTAAGCCACTCCCACTAGAAGAGCTGCCAATTCAGCTTAAAATTGAAAAGTCGGCTCCGCTTTCCACAAACTCGCTAATGCTGTTACCATCGATGAACGCAGGTATGTCGACGGAAAACCAGTCCTCATGTTCAGAAACTGCGGTCGTCGAAGTCGTCAAACTCCTGTCTGCCTGCCGATGCCCGCGTACTAGGGGGGGGGGGGGGGGATTTTAGCGCGTCGAGTTCCAACGAACCCGCCCCTGCACGACGCTGTCGTTACTTTTCCCGGTGAGGGCTCTGCGACCGTCCTTGCGCCATCGTGAGAAGTGCTGGCTTCCAGGTGATCCCGACGGTCGTCGAGGTGACGGCGACCTTGGCTGCTATCGCTTTGAGATTGGCGAACACTGTACGGACATGTACACTTCAATTTTTCGGGGTCGTTGACAAAATTAGAGCCCAGGCGCGTCGGCGAGAAAGCCCTACATCCCAAGTTCACGATATGGGCATTTGCAGACAAGATTGATTTATTTATATACATACTGCAGTCTCTGCGAGCCTATTGCAGGAGCGGAGTAGAATAGAAAGAAACAACCATACAAAGAAGAACAGAAGCTATCATACAACACTAAAAACAGGCTTGCAAAAATTCTTCTAATTATATTGAACGAATATTGCCTGCTAAAGAATTTCCAACTTCAATGGTATGAGGGAAATAGAGTACTTAAAGAAGTTATTGTGGACATAAAAGTGCGAATGGTTAGGACCTGATTGCTCCTTGTAGATGAAGGTTTGGAAAATGTCAGAGATATGTTTAGCGAAGAAAAACAAGGTGAATTGACCTAAATGGATATAATTTTGAAGCAGTTAAGACGACGAAGTGTGGTAAGAGTAGAGAGGCCTAGTTATGGAAGAAAAGAACATGGCGAAAAATCTCTGTCAAAATTTTTAAACAAAGTGCACGGCCTTCTTTTGTACAGATGCCATTTCGTTGACTTCACACTGCTTATAGAGATTCCAAACAACACAGGCATATTTGTGGATACGCCGAATAAGTGATTTGTATTTTAGAAGCTTGGTTTCTTGAGGAGCACCGCGCAAGGTGCGCTGTACGTATCCTAGTCTTTTAATGGTCTTATTGCAGATGACATCAATGTGTTTTCACCATGACATGTCATGCGTTAGAAGAAGATCGATACATTTGTATTCGCACACCATGTGCAAGTTAACTATATTATTTGAATATTTGATGCAGGGAGGGCACGAACGTCGTGAAATGACATAAAGATGGCCTTAGAAAAAGCAAAGTTCATTTTCTACGTCTCTCACCAGTTACAGAAATCAGCGAATGAATTATTAAAGACAACATGATCAGCTGGTGACTGAATTGTTCTATATATAACGCAGTCACCGGCATAAAGGCGTACCTTTACTGGAGCGTGAAATGGCAGATCGAAATTGTACAGGAGGAACAGAAGAGAATCCAGTACAGAACTTTGGGGAACTCCAGATGAAACGTTAACTGAGGATGAGTTAATACTTTTTAAGTGTACATACTGAGACAGCTGGAAAAGAAAGTGCGATGTCCAGTTAACCAGGGACGAGATTTTTACTACAGCATACAGATTGAGCATTAGTGTAGGGTGTGCAACTGTTTGGTAGGCGTTTGCGAAATTTTTTTATTTTTATCAATATGTTTGCAAAACTGCTGGACCAATAGGCGAAGCTTGCATAGACCCAATGTACACATTTGTTATTACAGCAACAGAAGATGCCAACATGAAACTCGGTTGTAAATGATCAG